>PVKS010003182.1:0-72095 GCA_004027875.1 Aplodontia rufa | reverse complement strand
ATGAGTTAAATTCAGATAAGATGTAATGCTTTACAATCTAATACTATTTTTAGAGATATAATGGGAAGGGGAAGGGAGGGATAAGGGAGGGTAATTTGGGGGGGGCACTCCTGGGGATAATTGCAATGTCCAGAATATATACACATCTTATACACATTTTATATTGTTTTGTTAAACTCTTGTAAGGTTGCTCAAAAATAAAAAAATAAAAAAATAAAAAAGAAATTGTGGTAGATTCATAAAATGGAGTTCTACTTAGCTAGGAGAAAGAGTGAAGTTATGAGATTCACTGGCAAATGGATGAAAATGGAGAATATTATGCTAAGTGAAACTAGCTAAACTCAGAAACTCAAAAGTCGTGTGCTTTCCCTCATTTGTGGAAGCTAGAATAAAATAAAGGAAAGGGGGAGGGAGGAATAAGATTTCATAAAGAGCCATTCAAACACAAATTAATAGAAGAACTAAAGGAAGTCTCGTAGAGTGGAGGAAGGAGAAGGGGAGAGGGGATGAAAGACAGTAAGGAAAAAGGGAAGGTTAAAGGGGGAAGGAAACAATATATTTTGCACCTCTAGGAAATTAAATAATCCCCACACAATATAAACAGAAACAATAAAAATAAATAAATAAATAAATAAATAAATAAATAAATAATTCAAAGGGTGATCAGCAGAAGAAAGCAACCAGGAGATAGAAGGGGGCAGTGCTGGCGGTGGATGTTGGCCAAATTATATTGTTGTATTGTGTGCATGTATGCATATATAGCAACAAATCCCATCATTATATGTAACTTCAATGAACCAATTTTTAAAAAAGGAAAAAAAAATTAAGTGTGCTGATTCCTTAGCTTGCAGCAACAGTATAAAAACTGAATAATAGCAATTACAGATTTTTTTTAAATTGGGTGAATTTGTGTGTGTGTGTGTGTGTATAGATTTTAAAGTTTAGTGGAATTTAAATTCAAAACCTTTATGTTAAACATTGTACATTTTAGTTTCCTTGTGATGTTGAATACTTTTTTTTAATTTAGATTATCATTTGACACTTGTGTTAAGCTGGGGAAATTAGTCTATTATGTATGTTTAATTACCTACAAAAACATACTTGGGGAAACTTTTTAATAATTTTAATGTTTTATTTATATTTAAACCACACTTTTAATACTTAAATTCATCTGAAAGTTATTATTAGCTGTCTCAAAATTTCTAGATAAGAGATAGTTTTGAGAAACTTAGAGATATTTGTCTAAAATGGAAAAAATAACATCATTACTAAACTTAGAATAAAGAATTTTTTGTTATAATTTTGCCATTTTTTGAGTGTTTTCTGTCTGATAACTTCTTTGGTATTTGTGTATTTTTGTTTCCATTTACTGTACGGAAGAAAAATATAGTTCATAATGTGATTTAAAGGTGGGAAGAAGAGCAGTGTGTTTTAGAAAATGCTATCTATAAGTAAGACATTTAAGTCGTTCGTTGAGCCTCCATGGTGTGTTAAGTATTCATTCTGTTAAATTCTGCATAGGATAGAAATAAATTCATAATACTATTTCATTAATTAAATTAAGGCAACCAGGGTACATAGGATTTAGGTGTATATCATAATTATAATTTAGAGCTGGTTCCAGTTTCAAGTTCAGCTTTAATGAGAGAGACAGCAACAATTTTATTTAGCTTTTCTTGTGGCTTTTCATTGCTTCGAGATTTCATTGTGTACATGGTGCTGGGGTTTGAACTTGCGTACTTGCACATGCCGGGCAAGTGCTGTAACCATTGAGCCACCACTCCAGCCCGCAGTGAGATTCTTAAAAGGGAATTATCTCAGATTATTTCCTTACTAACCAAGTGATTTATATTAATAATTGATAAATTAAATAAATTGATAAATCATTGATTACCTGAAATAGATATGAATATTTATGTGAACTGCTCCAATTTACAGGGCCACACGTGCATATATAGCATGTTTTCACAGTCAAAGAGGCACAGAGCATTCTTTAACATCTATTGCCCTCTTTTAAAGTTGCTTTGGAACATTCTTTAAAGTTGGCAGGTTTTCCATTTCTCCTTTCTGTTCTAGTTAGTAGCAGTGTGCAATAATTTCATAGATATCTACTATTGTATTCCTAAGATAAATTATGAAGTCTTACCATTGTTGGATATAAATATGTGTAATTTCCCTTCAATTAAAAAAATCCATGGAAATAAAATCACTGTTTAAAATTTTTGCTTTGAGTCCTTTATTTTTATTCTCAAATATTTTAAAATTTAAGAAAAGTTGCTAAAGTCACCACAAAACTCCTATATTTACTTTTCATTTTTAAGATATCTATTATATTTGTTGATACTGTATCCAGGTACATTCATGTATAGACGATAATGATGTTTTCTGTACACTAATTTTGCAACTTTATATCTTAAAACTTTATCTTATTATCTTTTGCTTCCAAATGTATCTAATATGTGATTATGGAAAATAAGTCAAACTATTGATCACATATTCATTTTTCTCAGTTCACATATTGTTTCTTATTCATATCGCCAGTACCTCCCACCCTACTGAATTTTAACATTTTGATTGGTATTGGAAGAAAACTTGTGTTTGCTATCAAGCATATTAATATTTAAGCTCAAACAAATCATTTTTCATAAATTTTGGAGCCAAGGACTATTAGAAAAATTATATTGAGATTTATAAGGTTATTTCTAGAAATACATTCTTACAAAATGTTATATAAATATGCACTTTTTTTTTGTATCATTTTGTTTTGTGTTTTTATTCAAAGGTCACCAGAAAGACCTACAGGAGATCTCAGAGAAAGAATGAAGAACAAGCGCCAAGATTTGGACACCGAGTCCCAGAAACGAAATACTGAGGAGTCATCCTCACCTGTTAGGGTAGGAAAAAATTTTCCAAAACTCACTTGAATTTTAGTAGCAATTTATTCTTTTAAGTTCTGTTTCAAATCTTATGTTGTATATTAAATATATGGTAAATAGATAATTAGGCATTATTAAGTCCTATATGGTTAATGTAATTTAGGGGAAAGAATTCTCTGTGAAAACTGTTTCAATTGTTTTTCTGATAGTTAAGATGAAAGGTATTGGCTGGCAGAGCTCAAGCTGAGCTTCATAAGGTTTTTGTATGTTGGTGGAGATTGTGAATATCTAATTTTATTCTTAAGTTTTCAGAATTCAGCCATATTTTGCTTCCAAGAAAAATTGAAGGGGTTTCTAGTAGAACATTTATAAACTAAAACAATGAGAAAGCAAAGTGGGGATTGAGGAGGAGGTAACAAAAATTGAACTAGAAAGTTTAGGTGGAGGAATGTACATAGGACCACAAAATTTAGTTGTTTGTTGACAGTGAAGCCAAAAGAGAAATATAATTTAAAATGTAGTTTAAGAAAATGTTTTTGGTAGGAATGGGACTCTTTCCCAGAGCTAATTTTTTTTTTTCAAGAAATTTGTCATACTTCAGTATGTGTTTGTAACAGATTTATAGAGAAAAAGTATAAACAGCATACAGCTTGTCTTTCTAAAGAGAAACCCCATACCTTTTAGAATCATCCTTCTTGTTCTCCACTGACCAACAGCCCTAGGTAACTACTAATCCACTTTCTCTTTCTATAGATATCCCTATGCTGGACATTTCACATAACTGGAATCATAAATATGTGATCTATGTGACCAGCTTCTTTCACTAATGTTTTCATTATATGATGTATCAGTATTATTTTGCAAATAATATTACCTTATATTAATTATACTGCATTTTGTTTATTAACTCATTAGTTGATGGATATTTGGGCTGTTTCTGCTTTTTGTGGCTCTTATGAACATTTGTGTACAAGTTTTTGTGTGAACGTGTTTTTGCTTCTTTTGAATTTATACTAAGGAGTGAAATTGTTGAGTCATATGGTAACTCTCCACTTAACATTTTGAGGAACTGCTAGACTGCTTTATTAAGAGGCTGCACAAAGCTGGATATGGTGTTGTGTACCTGTAGTTCCAGCACTGGAGATGTTGAGGCAGGAATCCATGAGTTCGAGACCAGCCTTAGTAACATAGTGACACCCACCCCCACTCCACCCGTCTCTATAAAAGAAAAGAGGCTGCAGTATTTTACTGTTTTACATTTTTGACAACAGAGCATAAGGATTCCAGTTCTCCACATCCTTACCAACAGTTATTATTGCCTGTCTTTTTAATAATAAAAAGCTATCCTTGTGGGTATGAACCTATAATCTATGTGGTTTTTTATTTGCCTGATAGTTAATGATGGTTGAATATCTTTTATGTACTTATTAACTACTTTGTACATCTTCAGAGATCTTTTGTCTATTTTAAAAATTGGCTTGTCTTTGTTAGCATGTTTTAAGTGTTCATTATATTTTATATATAAATCCCTTATCATATGACTTGCAAGTATTTTCTTCCATTCTGTGCATTGTCTTCATTTCCAACCCCGTTTTAAAAAATAGTCTTATTTTGTAGCTCAGGCTGATGCTGAATTCCTCGGCTCAAATGATCCTTCTGCCTCAGTCTCCCAAGTAGTTGGGACTGCAGGCACTTGCCATCACACCCAGCTATCTTCTTATTCCTGACTGCCCTTTAAAGCAAAAAGTTTCCAATTTAATGAAATCCAGCTGACCTGTTTTGTTATTGTTGCTTGTGCTTTTGTTGTCAGTTAAAAATATGTTTTCTAATCTAAGATCACAAAGATTTATATTGTTTTCTTCAAAGGATTTTATTGTTTTAGCCCAAATTTAAAAGTTTGATACATTTTGAGCAAATTTTTAAATATGGGAGGGTTCATCCTCATTCTTTTGCATGTGGCTATCTAGTTGTCCCATACTATAATTTTTTTAATGAAAGTTATTGAATTTTATGAGTCACTCTCTTTGATAATTTAAGATACATAGAAGCATTTTATCATTATTATAATTGTTATTATTTTGTGGTGCTGGAATTGAACCCAATTCCTTGCACATGCAAAGCACATATTCTGCCACTGAGGAATGTCCCTAGCCCAGGCTCTAAGATATGTAGAAACATTCTGTGGTTATTTTTGATCCATAATAAAAGAAAAAGCTTTAATAGTTTAACGTTATAATTTTAAAGACTTTCTGGTATCTAAACTAATTCAATTTTAAATATGTATATTTCTTAACACTTTGTGTGGTACAATAGCATAGTTTTAGAAATCTTAAAAAGTAATTTCCAGCTGGAATTATTTATCAAAATTTCTTCAGAGGGGAGATAATTTTCAAAACATGTGTGCTGGTATTCCACTCCTAATCTATGGAGTCAGAATTTCTGGGTTAGGCGTTAAGCCTGTGTATTGTATTTTGAAATAACGTATTGATTCAGAATAATGGGTAAACTTCATGGTCAGCTGGTAAATTTGTAAAAAATACTCAAAGAAAGTCATGTCTTGTAGTATTTATCAATTTCTTTGGTGTAAATATTCCCACAGTGGTCAGTTTGAAGCTGTCATAGAGATATCACTGAAAGCATAGTTGGGAAGAGATGCTAAGTATTACATTATGTAGTATATGTGGTATTCCCACTATCTGTAATTTGTATTTTGAACATATTACTTTAGGCATTGTTATTTAAACTCTCGTCAGCTTCCTTCAGAAAATGGAGGTATTGGCTTTGTCAGTGTGTTGCTGTGAAGGAAATGTATGTAAAACAACATGATTGCTCCATGTTGACTGTTTAATAAATGGCTTATATTATATTAAAATGGCTTTTAGCTTTTTCTCTAATGTAAATTGACTTTAAGCTCTTGATAGGAGATTTATGTCAGCATTGAAGACTTAAGTTGTTATCATATGTCTAAATATAAATGTTGTATATCATAAAGGCTTACATGTTCATTATATCAAGTTAGTAGACAGCATAGTAGGTGTTTTGTTAAGACATTTAAAGCCAGATTCTTGCTTTTCCCAGATATGAAAGCCCTCAAAGACACCAAACTTCATTGTATCTAAGGGATGGAGTCAAGAGTTTCAGGAGTGATCAGGTTTTAGGGAATTTGTTCTAAATTTACAGAAAACTGTTAAAGTTTTTTTGGGTCCTGTATATGGCAGATTAACAGGTACTTTCCATTTCTGTGGTGCATTCCTGCACATGTGACTGTTGATCTTCAGGTAATGAATTCTTTTAGGAAGATCAGATTTATTTTAGTTAAGGGTAGTAGTGGCATAAATAATATATGCATAATATAGCTGAGATAGGATGCATGTGATTTTCAGGAAGTTAGCTATAATCTCACTCCTCTGTTACTGATGTCAGCTCCTGTATGTCTAAATTATGAGGCTGATAGACAACCCCTGATTTTGTGGGGAGACAAATTCATAAATAAATAAATTGTAATTTTGTAGCATATGTTAGTATTCAGAGAGATATGAGCAAAGTGCACAATGGAGAGAATAAACAACTACCTGAAAAATCAGGGAACACTGCATGGAGGGAACTGACATTTGCCCTGAGTGTTGAAGGATAGGTAGGTGGGAAAGAGGAAAAAACTAACACAATAACAGTAAGGAGTGTTAAAGGGCCAATGCATTTGAGAAACCATGAAGCTGGTTGCCTAGTATCTGGATTTTCAGTTTTTTTGGGTCCTCTATGTGGCAAAATGAGGGCTGAAGAAGTGACTGATTTTGTGTGCTGCATTAATGGTTCAACAACAGAGAAAAGAAAATTTTATGCCAGATCAGTCTTGTTCCACAATTACCTTCATCAGACCCTGGAACTAGTTAAGTTGACGTAATGAAAAGTGTTTCTTGATACATAGCCAGGCTTGAGAACCCCTTGTAGAACAGGGTCTGTTATGTACGTAGTGGCTAGTCTGAATTGAGATGTGCAATAAGTGTAAAATACATACTGAGTTAATAAATGTATTAAAAGAATGTAAAATATCTCATTTTTTTATGTTGGATTGTATGTTGAAATGACAAGACTTTGGGTTTATTGGAATAAATAAAATAAATTATCAACATTTTGTTGTTGTTGTTGTTGAGGTACTGGCGATTGAACCCAGGGTCTCCTACATGCTAGGCAAGCCCTCTACTGCTGAACTACATCTCCATCCCTTTTTAAATTTTATTTTGAGACAAGATCTCTCTTAAGTTGCTCAGGATGGCTTTGAACTTTCGATCCTTCTGCCTCAGCCTCCTGAGTAGCTGGGATTACAGGTGTGTTACAGTGCTTGGCTTTATTATCAACATTTTAATTTTACCTTTACCTGTTCCATATTTCTTTTTAAGATGACAATGAAAAAAATATAAATTTATTTATGCATGTATATTACATATTCATATTGGAAAGGACTACTCTACTTGATATGAACAGAACTTAACATAGTGGAACTGAACTTGAGTCAAGAGGCCTATTCAAGGTATTCTGTAGGAAACTGATACTTTCAATGAATCTGAGAACTTGTCAGATATAATGATTGAATTGTATTTTCTTCTATAACAGAGCCTTGTAATTTTGTGGAATTTAAGCACAACAAATAAATTAGCATTGAAAGCAAAATTAGACACTTGACTATAAAGTCAAGAAGAATATTGAACAGGCTGGAGCAGTGTGGGTCAGCTGTTAGAGCACTTGCCTGGAATGCTTGAGGACCTGGGTTCGAACACTGCAGCACATAGATAACTAGGTGTCAGAGAAATAAAGGCCAGATGAAAAAAATAAATTAAAAAAATTGATTCTCTCTCTCTCTCTCTCTCTCTCTTCCTCTGCCTTCATCTTCCCCTCTCCCTCTCCCCGTCTCTCTATTAAAAGAAGAAGACTGTTGAATCATTTGTTGATGATGGGGACATAAATGTGCTGTAGGGAGTCCTTGTCTCTTAGGAGAAGCTTTGCGGCTGCATTCAAAAAGGATTAAATCATCATCATGGAGAATATCTAGTTTAGGATTTAGAGATGTGCTGTGGGTATCCCTTTGCTTACCTAAAATCTTACTACCAATTATGTGGACAAAGGCAGTGATCTGTTTATTTTCATGTGTTGATTTTTTTCATTTTTATTATGGTAAAAAGTACATAGAATTTTTCATTTTAACCATTCTTGATGTACAGCTCAGTGGCATTAAATGTATTTAAGTTACTGTGTGTCACCAACGTTACCAAAACTTTTTCAAGATCTTTGTTTTAACAGTTTTGAATTTAGAGAATTTTTCTTTGAAACTCCATAATAATGTTCCCTTTCCCTTGACTACTGTTTTTGTCAGTTTTGGTTTCCCACCCCTTCCTGATTATTTATCTTCAAAGAATCTGTTTAGACTTGATATTTGCCCTGGATCAATTTAATATGATTATTATTCAGATTATTTTTTTCTGATCTTAGTTTGTAGGTGGATCTTAAGTTGAATCTGATTACGCAACTTCCAGTCTATTCCAGATGTCTTATAGGATACCATTTTGACTTTGAGTGCTTGCTTTGGCAGCACATATATAAAAATTGATTTTACATGCTATGGTAGAGCTTTTTTTGCCCTTAATTGACTGGTTCTTTCATATTCTGAATCAAAAATTAATTTCAGACTTGAAGTTTACTGCCTCTGGGAGCTAACTGTACCTTCCAGAATGTATACATAATTATTAGTTTTGCTTCATAGTCTCCTGTCCAGCTCTCTTCCCCTGCCTTAGGCTCTTACTTTGCTCTTTTTCTACATCTTGATATTTCTAACTAGATGAGAAAAAAAAAAAAAAAGGCCCTGACTAGGGAAGGGGGGGGACAGTACTATAACTGCTATACTAAGTAGGACTCATAGTGGTAGACTTTTAAGTTAGAAGGCTGTAACACTGTTGCTAACTCTACCTTGAGTAGTCTCTACCTTGCCTGCCTTTCTTTCTTTCCTTCTTTCTTTCTTTCTTTCTTTCTTTCTGTCTTTCTTTCTTTCTGTCTTTCTTTCTTTCTCTTTCTTTTTTTAATAGAGAAAAAGACTTTTATTTTTTTCATCTGGTTTTTGTTTTTCTTCCACTTAGTTGTGTATGTGGCACTGGGGCCTCATGAATGCCAAACAAACGCTGTACCACTAAGCCACCTCTCCAGCCTGATCTTGCTTTTTAAATCTGTAAGATAAATTTACCTGTCCCAATATGTCATTAGTAATGGTGAGAATCAAATGAGAAAGCACAAATGACAATTCTTTGGAAAGAACAAAGCATAGCGTAAATGCAAAATAAGGATAGTGGAAAATCACCAAATCAGAAATCAGGGAGCTGATTGCTATACAGGTAAACAGATTAAATGAATGTTTATTTCAAAAGGAGGTTTTACAAGAGAAGGATACCTTAATTAGTGATATAGAAATTTGGTAATGCAGGTATAGTACAAGATAATTATGAGTTTTTTTTTAATTGTAGATACAAAATTTCATTTCATGTGGGGAAAAAGTGCTATCCCTTGTCATGAAACAGCTTTTTATTATATTTATTAAATCCATCAGTAATATAGAAAGTAATATGAATATCTTGTCTCTTTCTTGATGTATGGGCCTTAGCTAAAGTCCTGAAAGCTTGTGGTTTAGAATCATTTGATGGTTAATTTGTTCATTCACAATCTTTGGTTCTTTTCCATGTGGGTGTCTTCGTGTGAGTAGCTTGAATAACCACAAGCATACAAGAAGCCATGGCAGGGGTTGGAGATTTAGCTCAGTGGCAGAGCACTTGCCTAGCACCCATAAGGCCCCGAGTTCGGTCCTCAGCCCTGAAAAAAAAAAAAGCCATGGCAAGTGTACATGTGCCCTGCTTCCTCTGATTGCAGAATGATATTAGAAACCAAAATTTGGGAGCTGGGTGTGCTTATTGCTACTGATTTGTTATTTCTTTTATGACCTCTCAGCTGACAGGGTAAAGAAATATGTGTGGGTATGTTAACTAGTATATAGTATATATAAATATTTCTGGTGATCATATGTGTTTATATTAAGCTGATCATCAGTTCTTACTGATGTCTCTTAAACTTATAATCTATTACCACTATTATTTTTTTTAAGCCCAAATGCCCCCTTAGCTTGTAGGAGTTCTTTATGTTGGATCCTGAGCTCTTTTAAAACTTTTTTTGAGTTATAATTTATAAACAATAAAATGTTCCCATTTTAAATATACAATTTGATTCTTGACAGATGTATAACCATAACCACAATCAAGATACAGAACATTTTTATCATCCAAGATTATATCTTTATGCCCTTTTGTAGTCAGTCCCTTCCCAAACTCACTCCTGACAGCCTCTGATCTGTCTCTCCACTGGAATCATATATATCCCCCTGTCTTGTTTCTTTCAGGATAATACTTTTGAAATTCAGCCACTTTTTTGGATGTGTCAGTAGTTTGTTCCCCTTATTGCTGATTAGTATAATATTATATGAATATATCAAATATCAAAATTGGTTTATCCATTTACCAGTTATTTGGATCATGTTTAGTTTTCAGCTATTACGAATAAAACTACTATGAACATGATTCTTTGTGTGGACGTATGTTTTCTTTGGATAAACTTGAAGTTGAATAGTGGGTCATATGATATGTATATACTTAACTTTATGAGAAACTGCTTAAATGATTTTCCAGGGTACTTGTTCCATTTTACATCTCCATCCACAGTAAATGAGTTCCTTTTTGTGTTCTTGTCAATACTTGTCATTGTTGGTCTTTTGCATTTTAGCTATTTGAGTTGCTTATTATGTAATGGCTTTCACTTACATTTCTTGACCATCTTTTATTATGTTTATTGGCTGTTTGTATATCTTATTTTTTTACGGAACATTTGTTTATCTGTTTACATCTTTTATTCATAAATTAGGGAAAGTCTTTGTCTTATAAATTCGTAATTGTATTCTTCATATCTGTCCTTTGTGAAATATATGTATTGCAAATGTGTTTGCCCATTGTGTGGTTTACCTTTTCCTTCTCGTTTATTATTTTCATTTCTTTCTACTTTGATGAAGTCCAATGATACCCTTTTGTTTTAGTCAACTTTTTCATTGCTGTAACCAAAAGACCTGACAAAAACAATTAGAGGAGGAAAAGTTTATCTTGGGGCTCACTGTTTCTGAGGTCTCAGTTAATAGAAGGCCACTTCCATTACTTGGTGCTCAAGGTTAGGCAGAACATCATGGTGGAAGAGTGTGGTGTAGGAAAGTGGCTCAGGATAGGACCCTTAGGAAGCAGAGGGAGAGCTCTGGAATCAGCCATTTTCCCCTGAAGTCCTTATTCCTTTTACTGAAAGACATTTCAAGACTACTATGTACTGGGAAGCTTATTCCCATTAGATTAGTCAACATTTTTAGCCTTTCATTAAGCATACTTTAGAAAATACATGTGTCTTATCTCTTCAAAAACAAACCAGCTGTGAATAATTCTGATTTAGAATACCAGGGCTTTAATTTCTTTGATTTTTATAGTTGTATGTACATTTTTTTTAATGCTGAAAATTTTGGTCCCTCTTGATGTTAATTTTCTTTATCTTAATGTTACCTTTAATGATTCCAGAATAACAGTTAACAATATTGTTATAGTTCTTAGTATATGTTATTTCCTGTTAGAGATAAACCTGTTGTTAAATCTTTCCATTAGGGATATATAGTCAAATTATTGTTCTTTCAGTTACTTGAAGTACTTCTTGCATGTGTTGTTAAACCAACAAATTGATATGTAGTTGGTAATTCATTTCATTTTGATGTTAAATTTTGGGCTGTTTTGAATCTTGCATGAATTCAAACTTAGATCTCCAATTAGTCTACATTAAAAAATGGTCTAGCTTCCATCCCTTGATCACTCTATTCCCTATTGGTACTCACTTTCTTTAGTTTTTGATTATCTTGCTGCTTTTATATATGTGTATGTGGGTACATGATGTATGTATTTATACATATGTGTGTGCAGCACACAGATATTGTCATCTTGTTCTTAAAAGGTAGCATACTTAATACATTTTTCTTCACATGACTTGTTTTACTTAATGATGTGTATAGGTGATCTTTCTATAGTAATATATAGGGCTATTATACTTTTTTACAGTTATAGTATTTGGTTATATGATTTGTTTACATTATACATTATTTAACTGTTTTCGTATTTGAGAAATTTAGGTTATTTCAGTCATGCCGCCACTGCAATGGATGACTGGGCACTTGTACATTTTTCATTTTGCATTTTTTAGGGTCTTTGGGAAAGATTCATTTCTAGACATGGGATTGCTGTGTCAAAGGGTGAATGACTAAACTAAATAATGATGAATTCCTTTACAAGGTCATTTGCATTGTTACTGGTAGTATATGTCAGTGCCTGTTTTAGTCAGCTTTTTTGTTGCTGTGACCCAAGGACCCAACAAGAACAATTTTAGGAGGAAAAGTTTATTTGGGGGCTCATGGTTTCAGAGGTCTTGGTCCATAGACTGTTGGGTCCATTGCTTGGGGCTCGAGGTGAGGCTGAACATCATGTTGGAAGAATGTAGCAGAGGGAAGTACATCAAGGCATGGCTCCACCCAGATACAAAATATGTACCCCAAAGGCATAACCCACAAGGCATGCCTCCAACAGCCCACCTCCTCCAGCCGTATTCTATCAGCCCATAGTTGCCCGTTAATCCCTGTCAGGGATTAACTTACTGATCAAAGCTCTTATAACCTAATCATTTTACCTCAACTTTTGTATTGTCACAAGCATTTGGGGGACAACTGTCATTTAAACCATAGCAATGCCTATTTATTTCTCCTTTACCTTCTTAGTATGTAATGTCAGACTTGTATTTCTGCCAGTTTGATAAGAAAAACATGGTATATCAGTATAGTTTTGTTTTTCTTACATCTCAAGTTAGTCATCCTCATGTAATTAAATATAATTTTTGTGAACTCTGACTATCTCCTGTCCGTTTCCCCATTTTGGGGGCAAGTGGGGAGGGAGTTGATTGTCTCTATTTTTAAATCTCTGTTTTAGGGATACAGATTGAATATCCTTTTTCCAGGTTGAATATCCCAATCCCAAGTCCTTGGGACCAGAAATGTTTGGAATTTTGTATCTTTATAGATTTGGGGATGTTTTCTTATATACAATGAGACATCTTGAGGATGGGTTCCACATCTAAACATGAAATCACATAAATACACATATGAAATCTGAAAGTAATTTTACACAGTACTTTTCTGCCTGCCCCTGTGTTTTCATGTGATTTTTCACTAAGGTGAAATGTAGAATTTTTCACATGTGGCATCTTGTTGGTGCTCAAAAAGTTTCAGATTTTGGAGCTTTAAATTTTAGGTTTTCAGATTGGGAATCCTCAACCTGTATTAACCTTTTGTTTATGTTATCTAGTACAGGTCATTCATTTGTCTTTTTTTTTTTTTTTTTTTTAATGCACTGTGAATTTAGGACCGTTTTAGGTCCATAGCAAAATTGAGTGGAAGCTACAGAGATATCCCATGTAACATCTCTTTCTGCACATATACAGAGTGTTTACTTTGTTAACAGTCAATGATCCTATACTGACAAGTCATTATTACTCAAAATCTGTAGTATAAGTTTAGCTATTCAGATTTTTTATCCATTTGCCTAATGAAGGACAAATATTGGGTTGCTCCTATATTTTGACAATTAGAAACAAGCTTCAGTAGACATCTGCTTGCAGGTTTTTGTGTGGACCTAAGTTCTTAACTCCTTTGGGTGAATATCAAGTAGTGTTACTGCTGGATTATATGAAGGAGGAATGTTTAGTTTTATTAGAAACTGCCAGACTTGGGTATTGTGGCACACATCCATAATCTCAGCAACTCCGGAGGCTAAGGCAGGAGAATTGCAAATAGGCCAAATAGAGCAATTTAAGGAGACCTTGTCTTAAAATAAAAAATAGAAAGCTCTGTGGATGTAGCAATCACCCCTGGGTTCAGTTTCTATATTGGGGGGATAGAAACACCTGCCAAACTATTTTCCAAATTGGCTCTTATCATTTTGCATTCCTACCAGCAATGAGTGAGTTCCTGCTGCTCCACAATTCAGCGCTTGATATTATCAGTGCATTGAATTTTAATTAAGTTCAGTGTAGTCTTCTTTATTATTGTTTCATTTGCAGTTTAATGACTTACCACGTGGAACATCCTTTCATATGCTAATTTGCCATCTGGTAAAGGTGTGTGTTTAAGTCTTTGAGGCAGTTTTTAATCAGGTTGTTTTCTTGTTATTGTTTTAAGAATTCCTTATAGTTTGAATAATAGTTATCAGATGTCCTTTGCAAATATTTTCTACCAGTCTTTGACTGTTTTTTTCCCTTGACAGTATCTTTCACAAAGTAGAAGATATAAATTTTAATGAAGGTCATCTTATCAATTATTTCTTACGTAGATTAGTACCTTTGATGTTACACTTAAAATGTCATTGCCATACCCAAGTTCCTTTTATCTTCTAGGAGTTTTAATTGTGTATTTTACATTCAGGTCTGAGATCTGTTCTTAGTTATTTTTTGTGAAGGATGTAAGATGTGTATTTAGATTCACTGTTTTTGCATGTGGATGTCCAGCTGTTCTAGCACCATTAGTTGAATTTCTCCACCCAGTTTTCTTTGTTCAGTTGTCAAAGATCAGTTGACTATTTCTGTGTGGGTCTATTTCTGTGCACTCTATTTTTTTATATTTTTCTGTTATGTTGACTGATAGCCATATTATTGATTATTGTAGCTTTCTAATAAGTTTTGAAGTCCGGTAGTGTCAGTGCCCCAACTTTGATCTTCTTCAATATTTTGTTGGCTATTCTGGGTCTCTATAAAAACTTTAGAATCAATTTGTATATATGTCAGAGTAACCTGCTTAGATTTTGATGTGGCTCAATCTATAGATCAAGTTTAGAAGAACTGACATGTAAATAATATGGACTATTTCTATCTCTGGCAAGACTAGATTAATTTGAGGGTATCTTGTTTTATTGAAACATTGGCAGATCAGTATAGAGAAGATGTCAGAGTAATGAGGAATGTGAAAATCATGAAATGTGTTTGTATGTATGATAAACATTGCTTGTCTTTGGCCTTTTAATATAAGATGTTGTGAGTTTTAGTAGCAGTATTCAAATATTTAAAGGGCTAGCATGTGGAAGAAGTGTTAAATTTGTTTTCCATGATTCCAGATATCAGAACTAGTTCTAAAAGAACATTTTTCTTCGCAAGATGGGAGGTCAGATTATATGATTTACAAACTTTTCTCAACTCTGTTAGCCACAAGACTTCCTTTTTATTTCAGATTCTTTGTAATACCTTCTTACTGTCTTAAAATAAAAGTCACAATGAACATGATCTGCCTACATATAATGCTCAAGAAATATAAATATAACACTATTAACATAGAAATACAATGACAGTAATTAAAAATCCACAATTATTTATTACATTTCTGAAATTCAGGAAACATAAAGCTTAACATTTTTTATAAGGTAGACATAGACTTACTTGACTACAAAACTTAATTGAAATGACCTAATGATAGTTTACCTAATTGGTGAATTACCATTTTGCTAAAAAATATCAGTATGTTTGATGATCAAAGGCTGATGTTGCACACTCTACTGTTAGTGTTAATATGCTTTAAAATTAAAAAAAAAATTCTAAAATACCTGGTCTTAAGGGCTTTTGGCTAAAATGTTGTGGTTCCTTAACAAGTATTTAATTAAGTATGTGTGTGTTCCAGGATGACTAACTGTAGAATAAAAAAGTTGTCAGAAGATTACACTTCTAATTAATATGTTTGAATTTAAGAGATGACAAATTATTCTGTTCAAGAAATGCAGGAATGTGAAAGCAAATCATGCTACACATGTAATACTAGACCCTGTTTCTTTTTTCTTTCTTTCTTTTTTTTTTTAAAGAGAGAGGGACAGTGAGAGAGACAAAGAGAAACAACTTTATTGAGTTTTTCACATGGCCTTCGTTGCTCCAACACCTAGTTGTGTACGTGGTGCTGGGGTTTGAACCCGGGTCCTCGTACTTGCCAGGCAAGCGCTGAAACCGCTGAGCCACCATTCCAGCCCCGACCCTGTTTCTTTGAATATAAAACAAAGAGGGAAATAACTGTATTTGATAAAGGAATAACATGCCTGAACAAGTTATATGTTGTTGAAGTAGAGAAAATGAGGAAATAGGATATTCTTCTAAATGAGTTAGAATTTTCTAAGAAGTGTTTTCAAAATAATTTCCCATATTATGATATGATGTAGGATAGTGACAAATTTCTAGAAAAAACAATATCTTTTAACTTGAAATTCCACTATATATTGAAGCTGCATGTAGTCTGTAGTGTTACACATTATCTCTGGGGACAATATCAGGATTCATACTGAAAAACATGGACAACTAAAAACATTACATAATTTCAATATAGGATACTTGTGAAATATTTACATAAATATTTAAATTTACTATTTATTTCATTTGTTTCTAAATCTTCTTAAACATCTGTTTCAATATAAAGGTTATTTTATTTGGCAGTGCAGCAATAGTTTCCAACCAAGCTTGTAGTTGGTTATTATACTTTAGACAGAAAGCACAAAGAATTTTGTTCTTTAATTTGAAAATAATTTCCTCTAACATTTTTTGTATGGCTCTGTACTAATATATACTTGTAGTGGATTTAATTCACAGAGTATTCAAAAGATGCATGGGATATAGGACAGTTCTTCATTGGTTCCAAAGGCTGTATTTTATCATTAAAAATAGGCTGTGTTCCTTTTTTCCTTTTTGTCTTCTGTACAAATAGAAGTCCATTTTCTTTTCTTGACCCTTTACAATTTTTCTGTGGTAGTTCTTGTCATATAATCTTTTAATCATTTGTATCAGCCTGTATTGTCTTACCAGCAGCCATGTATGTCATTTTGCAGTTAATCCTTATTACTTTATATGTAAATATATAAAATTTAGAGGCAATTATGTCAGATCTTTAAAAAGAAAACTTCAAAGAGAAATTAATTTGTGTTTTGGGCAGCCAAATTATGTCATTAGTAATATGCAGAATGAAGTTTGAGCATATAATGTTATTTATTATCATTATCTTTCATAGTATTTGGATTGTTAATAAAAGTGAGAATTCCACTGTGGTGGAATGATAACAGCTATATGACACTAGTGACTTTATTTTCTCACCATCTAGTAAAATGTGGTTTGGACTCTTCTATAATAGGATATTCAGTTGAATTTTATAAGTTCAATTACTGTTGGCCTGTTTTATATATAGGCTACTGTTAGTAGATGGTATTCCAGGTGTGAAACCTGTCTTTTTAACTACCATATTAAGGACCAGTCTTCTGTTTTTGCTACCATTTGGTTTTATCAAAATAATAAAATATCTTTTTAAAAAGGCTTTATGGAATAATTAAATGAGTTTGATTTTTCCTTAGGTATACAGGAGAATAGGTATCATTTTAATGTAAAATGATAATTTTTGAACATCTGCTGTGAATAGCTGAACCCTTTTTTATTCATTTTTAAATATGGGCACTTACAAATCTTTTCCATTGTATTTGATCCATTTTAAACTATCTTTTCCCCAGTGATTTTTCCCAATAAACATAGTATATAATAGAATATCAAATGCTTTAAAAAGGTTTAGATTTGCATCGTGTTTTTTAAACCGTAGCTACTTCTTACATTTATCAAATTGCTGTTCTTTAGTAAAATGAATAAACTATAGTCATCATTTTGGTGCTGCACTAGAACTTATTGCTCCTCTCTATTTGTGGATAAATGATTATTTACAAACTACTACTTTGATTAAACAAAGAAGAAGTTAAAATATACATTACAATAACTATCTTACATATTGTTTAAAAATATACTAATCTGCGTGAATATACTTTTTAGAAAGAATCTTCAAGAGGGAGACATAGGGAAAAGGAAGACATAAAAATCACCAAGGAGAGAACTCCAGAAAGTGAAGAAGAAAATGTAGAATGGGAAACCACTAGAGATGGTGAGCCTCAAAATCTTGATAATCTAATCTATTCTTGATTATTCACTTTGTAAATCTTTTGTGGGCTTTAAAGCATTTTTCAAGGCTGGCCATGGTGGTACACACCTGTAATCCCAGCTACTCAAGAGGCTGAGACAGGAGGATCCAAGTTCTAGGCCAGCCTGGGAAACTTGGTGAGACCCTATCTCAAAAAAATAAAAAAGACTTAGTAGAATCATGAGTTGAATTCTTAATACAGCAAACACACACACACACACACACACACACACACACAAATTGCTTGTTAACTGAGCTCCACGTTGTTTCAGAATTATTGAATTGATCTGTTTCTGAGTTATAAGGCAGAAACTGACATATGGTAGCAATACAGAGGCAGAAAAAGCAGTTCAGTACATATTTCAATTTAACCTTAATTTTTTTCTCTTTGAAAACTTTATTGTGGGGCTAGAGCAGTAGCTCAGTGGTTGTGGTGCTTGCCTGGCATGCTTCAACCCCAGCACATGGTACACAACAAAGTGTTGGAGCAACAAAAGCCACATGAAAAACTTAATAAAATTGATTGTCTCTCTCTCTCTCTCTCTCTCTCTCTTTCTCTCACTGTCCCTCTTAAAAAAAAAACAAAAACTTTATTGTGCAGTATCATAGTCCTTTAAATTCCTCAATACTAAAGTTAAAAGAATTATATTTAAATTTGTTTTACATGAACTATTAAAAAATGAAAGTTTTAAGTCTAAAGTACTTGGAAAAATTATTTCCAAGAAATGTGAATTTCATTCCTCAGAAGAAATCAGGTGGTAATTAAGTCCTAGAATTTATTCATGAAAATTAGCAAAACCATCTTTGAGTCATTGTCTTAACAAAAAATGTTTTATTTTACACACCATGAGTGTTCTGTTTTCTCCACCTCTTTGATGTTGGGCATTTTAACCTCTTGCTTTGAATTACAGAGAAAGGAAACTGAACATTTATTGAATTCATTGAATATGCTCGACATTTTAATATAATCTATGTTCTCATTCAATAGTTGTGTTATTCTGCTTTCAGATGACAAACCTAAAGGGCTGAAGAATTTAAATAATAACAAAAAAAGAATTTAAATAACTTTTCCAGTAGTAAACTGAAAACATACATCAGGTGTTAGAAATCTGCAGCATATGAAATGTTACTTGTTTTTGAAAATAAACTTTTATTGGAACATAGCCCTACCCAATTGGTTACGTATTACTCTGGAGGTATAGTGGCTGATTGAGTCCTTATAACAGAGAAACAAGGACTTGAATGTCCAAGATATTTATTACTGTATTACTGTATTTATTACTGTATTTCAGAATGACCTCTGAAACATAGACCAAGACTTGAAATGTACCCCAATGTCTCTTCAGTAATTAGAATATTAATAGTTATTAAAGAACAGTACAGCTGTTAAAAGTTGTTTTTAGAACAAATAGGAATCTTTCTTAGGATTAGTTCATTGGGTTTTATAATCCAGTATAATACTACTTATATAAAATTGTAGTAACAACATCTATAATGTCCCATTATACTTAACTAATTAGTCAATATATTGCAGTATTTTCTTCTTATTCTGTGTAGAAAACCATTGTGCTGTGTAAAGTTGATATATTCCCTTGTGTTCTAAATCTGATTTCTTCCTACCTCAGCAATTCTGTTAATTTATTATATATTCTTGGCTATATCTTTAACATTCCTTTTCTCTTATATTATTTTTAGCTACTACCCTGCTTATTCTCAGTTAATAGCAAACTTTTTCAGAGAATGTACCGTTGAATGTACCTTATGATCTTTGCTTTTTCACCTGATACTTAGTATACAGTTTTCTGACCACGTCTCCACTAAAACTGCCTTTCAAGGTCACTAATAACCTGCTGAGAAAATGGAGACGTACTTGTGTGTGTCTTAAAATGACCTTTCTGCAGCATTTAACACATCTCATAGCTCATGTCCTGAAAGATACTTTTCATGTGGCTTCCATCTGGTACTCTTCAGTTTTTTGTCTTCCTGTTTGAACTTTTCCGGCATATAGGGGCTCTTTATATTTTATCTCTTATTTGTTGATTTCTAATGTTTTGCACTTGCTTCTCTTCTTAAAAATCTCAAGTGGTTTTTATTATCAGACTTACATAGAAAAGTTTTTAAAAGTGAATGTAAATATCTTTAATAGTCTTTTGCATATAAAGCCTCACATGGTGATTTCTTATGTTTTCCCTTCGTTAAAACTCATAGGTTTTAATTGTTATGTATTTCTGTGATTCAAAAGGAATATTGAATCATGGAATTAATCAGTCATCTGATTAAACTGGTTTAATAAATTTATTTTCTGCATTGTCAGTAGAAAATGAATAGCAATTTTACCAGGACTCTGGTAATGTTTTTCCAACTTTTTGGTTTTAGGATGCTTTTGTACTTTTTAAGGACCCTAGTGAATTTTTTTTACTCGTGGATTATATTTCAATAATTATTATATTAGAAATTGAATCTGAGAATTTTAAAAACTTTTAAGTCATTTGATAATGACAATAATAAACCCAGTGTATACTTTTATTTTTTTAAAGACAGAAGGACAGTGAGAGAGAGAATTAATTTTTATTGAGTTTTTCACATGGCTTTCCTGCCTCTGACACTTAGTTATGTACGTGGGTGCTGGGGTTTGAACCTGTGTACTTGTGTAGGCTAACCGCTGAGCGACCACTTCAGCCCCACAATGTATACTTTTTTGCAAAATAGCTATTCTTTACAAGGCAAAAAAAAAAAAAAAAAAAAATATATATATATATATATATATATATGAGGAACTAGTAGTGTTTTACATGTTTTTACAAGACATTTCCAGTGTGTAGCTCAATAGGACAAAGCTTAATTTTTATATCTGCTTATGCATTCAATTTGTTAAAGATAGCACATCAAGAGAGAATTAGTAAACCAGGCAAATAAGGTAGTATTATGGAAATAGTTTTGATCATATGGAATTTTTTTTTTTTAAAGAGAATCAGTTTTATTTATTTTTTCATCTGGGTTTTTTTCCCCCTCCACTTGGTTGTGTTTGTGATGCTAGGGTTTGAACCTTGGTCCTTGTGCATGCCAGGCTATTGCTCTACTGCTGAATCACCTCTCCAGCCCCAGATCTTGTGGCTGTTTTGGAATTGGGATGCACCCCCACACCTAGCCAAATCCTCAGACCACTCTTTGAGTACCACATGTGTTAGAGAGACAGCTTCTAAGATTTTTGGTCATTTTCCTTTTGCCTAGCAATCTTATTTCTTTTGATTTTTACTTTCAAATGAAATCATGTTCCCAGGGCCTCATTAACATATCTCCAACTGAGTTCTATATCTTAAGAACACTACTTTCCTACTACTTGGTTCCCAATAAGCTTGAATGCTGTCACTGACTCTCTCTCCTTTCCTTTCACAAGGGCATTTACAGAGTTAACAACATTTCTATCTGCTGAATGTCTTTCAAAACCATCTATTTCTCTTTACCCCTAATATTCTAGTTTTTAAGGTATTTATTTTCTATGAATATATTTCCCCAAAATAACCTTCTAATCCTAACCTTTATTTAATGTTGTGTTGTGTTTCCTAATTCATTCTCCTTTCTAAAGCCAGAATAATCTTTAAAAAAAATTTTTTTTTGTTTACCAAAGTGTATGAGGCCCATATAAATGGAATCTACAGCACAGCTGTTTTTATGCCTAGCTTCGTTTGCTTACCATACGTCTGTGAGATTCAGTCATATTCTTTATTACACAGTTATAGTTCGGTTTGTGTGTGTGTGTGTGTGTGTGTGCGCGCGCTATAGTATTTCATTGTGTGAATACATCATAATTTGTCCATTCTATTGTTGATGAGCATTTAGGTAATTTTCATTCTGGGCCTATTATGACCAACGTGTTTTATTAATAGTCTTAAACACATGTTGGTAAATATATAAACATTTATCTTTAGTTTAAGCTCCAAAATGAATTGCTGAACCATGGAGTATGTGTGTGTACATCTTTAGTAGATGATACCAAATAAAAAATAGTGTACCAATTACCCATGTGGTGTTTTTTACCTTCTCATTATATTTGAGAAAAGCGTAGTGATATCTTATTGTGGTTTAATTTTGTACTTTCCTGATGAAGTTGAAATTTTTTTAAGATATGTATTGATCTTTGTACAAAAAGTTTCATAAACTGTCTATTCTAAACTTTTGTCCCTTCTTCTGTTGTCAGTTCATTTCTTATTGATTGTAGGAATTATTTGTTTTCTGGATATGAGAATTTATTAAATATATGTGTACAGTAAGTATTTTCTCCCAAGTTGCAGAATTCAACTTGATCCAGTGCATTCCCCTGTTTAAAAAAGAAAAAAAAAGGAAAAATAATTTCTTATTGCCTTCAGGAGCAAGTGCAAATACTTATTGTACCTACAGAACTCTTCATTTTCTGGTTGCTTCCTATATTTCCAGTCCCCATTCCCAATTGTGTTTATTTTTTACTTGTCTTACTGTACTTGTATTTATTCATCATGTGCAGTCACATAAAAAACAAAAGTATCATTGTGGAAGGAGAAAATGTGTGAAAATTTTTGATAACTTTGAAAGTAGGTTCATCTTCCTAAAATAAATATAAAGCCCAAAACCACCAAAGCTAGACATTTCTGTATAACTTTAGAAGTGTAAGAGGTGATAGGCTAGAAGTAAGAATTTAGTATTGATATGTGTAAGAATTAATAAAGACACAAATAAACATACAGTGAACTACCACAAATATGCAAGAAAATAATCCAGTTTAAAAATGGGCCAAAAAAATATCAGATAGGTAACTCAGAAGAAAGAGAAATGACCAATAAATCTTCAACCTCACTTCAGGGAAAAGCTGATAAAAAGTAAAGTTAGGACTAGAAGTCAGTGATAGAGCATTTACCTAGCATATCATGGCCCTGGGTTCAGTCTCCAGCACCACAAAAATACATGCAGAGTTTTTCATCCATCACGGAGGCAGAAATGAGGAATACTGATATTTTCAAGTGAGAGTTTACATTGGTAAAGCTGTTTTAGAGTGAAGTTTGACCATAGTGAAAACAGAAATTATACTTATCTTTGATCCAACAAATTGCAGTTCAAGAAGTTTGTAATGTAAGAATACTGGCACTTGTGAATCAGGTAGATATTAAAATGTTCATTGAAATCTTTTTGATAGCAGCAAAATGTTAAAAACAAACTTCACATCTGTCATATTGAAACTAGTCAATTTTTGGTATGTTCATATTATGAAAATACTTTGTAGATGTTAAAATGAAGATGACTGAGCTCTATGTATGATCTTGTTTATAGGGTAGTGTTTGTAATTTTGGTTCTGTTTTTAATAAGAAAATGACGGTTTATTTTTATGCATGCAACACTAACACTAAACTTAACAGTGTCACCACTGGAGTGAGAATAGTAATAAATGAATATAAGGAGATTCATGTTTTAGTTTGCATTGGTTAAGAGTTTAGCAGTGAGAATGTATCAAAAATAAAAACAAAAGGAATTGCTTAAATATTTAGTCTTTCATCCTTACACATAGGATTTTTATAAATCCAGTTCTTTTAGTGATATATATATATATTTTTTTTTTTAAGAGAGAAGGACAATGAGAAAGAGAGAGAGACAGAGAGAATCAATTTTTATTGAGTTTTTCACATGGCTTTCATGCTCTAACACTTAGTTGTGTACGTGGGCTGGGGTTTGAACCCGTGTACTCGTGCATGCCTGGCAAGCACAGTAACTGCCGAGCCACCGCTTCAGACCCTTAATGTTATAATAATTTTACTTGAAAATGGTTATTTTAAAGGGTATAGATGTTAAAAGGCTTTTACTCATATTAACAAATTATTTTACAGGATAGATACACTAGTTTACATCAGTGCCACTAGAGAATAAGCATGACCTTTATATGAACCTTTGTAAACAATTAATACTATAATTTTTTTTAAAAAAGCTCCATAATGTGTGAAAAGGCATATTTATATACCATTTACATTTTTCTTTTGTGAATTACTTTGTCTATTCTTCTGTTACTTAGTAAGAATTATTTTTAAAGACTGTCAACCTTTTCTTTGCGTTGCGTATATTTTTGAAAAATCTCTGCTTTGTTAAATATACTTATTTAAATATTATATAATTAGAATATTTTCACAATGACTTAGAATCATTTTTATGAATCAGCTTTATGAGGTAATTGTAGTGATAACATCAGGCTATAAAATATACAAGACATTTTCTAAATTTATTAATTAATTTCAGGTACCTGTCTTTGTATTCCATCTTATATTTTGTGCTTTCTGTTTTTTTCATCTTTTATTGGCTAGGAAAACATGAGTTTTGATTATAATAGATATAAATAAAGTAAGTGTTTTCTGAGGAAAGGCTTGAGAACTTTTCATCTGGGCGGAATATGTTCGCCATAGCACATTGACTTTGAGAATATTTTAACAGCTTAGACCTCTCTTCCTTGCTTGATTGGGTAGTTGGGAATTGAGTATTTGAACACAATCTTCTCATTTCTTATATGTGATCCATATTGATGCTATTTTCTGATAGGAGGATTTACATAGCTGAAATGTTAATATCTTCAAAAACAATCATTTTCCTCAATAAATCACTCTTTCCTTTGTTTTGGGATTTTAAGAACACATGAAAACAGATCATTGAATTCTTTTATTCACTAATATAAAGTGTATTAATAGAGTACAAACTAGTAACTGTAGATAGCTATTATTCATTTAATTAAATTCAGTATCTCAATCATTTTATCTAATAAAAACCATATGACCTCAAATGTTCAGTAATTGCTCATTGACTGAAAAACATGATTTAGTCTGTTTTATAATGTAGTATTGTTTTCATACTCCAACATAAGATGAGTAATCAAGTTTGGTTACACAGATTTAAACATATAGCCACTGTTACCAATTTTATTGTGCACAAAGTGCAACAGTCAAGTAGAACTACTTGTCTTTATTATAGTTCAGTGTCTTCATTTTATTTCTTTATCTCAGTTTAAGAAATGATCTAAAATGCTAAAAATGTAGCATCTCAGCTGTGGTCATTGTAGCTCATTAGTGGTCATGGATTAGCATAGAGATCCCTGGATTCCTCTTTCCAGGCTTCTTGGCATTTATGGCACAGGAGGGGGAAGGATGGGGTACCAGTGCCAGCAGCCATTGAAAACTTCTGCATATTATAATGAAATAGAACTTCGTCTCACTGTCTTTTTATTTTTTTCTAAACCAGAAAATATCAAATATGAAAAGATGATATCAAATCCATTGAAAATGAACTTTTCTTATATAAGAACATAGCTTTAAGTCAATTGAAAAGAAAATGTTTTAAGTTCTTAAAAATTAATATGTGTATGTGTTAGTAGTAAAATTAACTTTAGTTTTAGATATACACAGTTGTCTCAAAATCAGCTGTCTTACAAATTAACAATGACAAAATTACAGAAACACTGTTACATTCCTAATATGCCATCACCTTAGTAATAAATCTTTAAGTAAATCAAGGAGATAATCATATTTCATACAGCATGAAATACTGAAGGCTTTGATACTTTTAGTGCTTAAAATGTTCAACTGAGTACTTTGTATAGTTTTTCTTTTCTTTTTTGTAGTACTGGGGATTGAATTCAGGACTTCTTCATGCATGCTAGGTAATACCCTATCTCTGAACTACATTCCCAGCCTTAAAAAATGCAACCCTTAGACAACCCCATATAACTTTCAGAAAATCCAGAAGTCATGAAAATATGCACTCTTTCATAAAGAAATCAACCATGGTGATTTTAATCCTTTGTATACACAAGATATTTAATGTTTATAAGTTTATTATTTTAATTAAAGAATCTGCTATTTAAATTTGTATAAAAATTAGTTGAAAAGCTGTAATTTTTATATAATTATGATAGTTTTTAACTAGTAATGAAATTTTATTTTAAAGATTCTGACAATGGAGATATTAATTATGATTATGTTCATGAGCTGTCATTGGAAATGAAGCGTCAGAAGATACAGAGGGAATTAATGAAACTGGAACAAGAAAATCTGGAGAAGAGAGAAGAAATTATTATTAAAAAGGAGGTACCTATTTATTGCAATATTCATGTTAGCAATTAATATTGATGTTGCTAAGAGAAATTAGCTGCTTCATACATCCTAAATTATAGTAGGATACCAGTAAATTGATCAGCAGCTCACTATATATTAGCTACTCCATATATGTTAATCATTTATTCTTCACAGTTGTTTGTTAGATAACAAGAAGTATTTTGCTATGAACAAAACTGAAGCTGAATTGCTAGAATCACCAGCTAATATATAATGTGGTGTAAGTCTACATGGCTGTTTCAGGCCCGTGCTATTTCTAGAATGCCTTGTTCATTTTTCTAAAATATTGTGATATAATTCATTTTCATATAATTTATAATTTTTCTGAGATTTTGAAATGTCATAATTTTCATTTGCTTTCTTGATACTGGTGTAAAAGCAGTTAATTATCATACTGGTTAAAAGCATGAGGTAAGGAGGTAGACTAATTAATAGACGATAGCTTAGTAGTACTTAATTTTTACTCTGAGGGTTTTTTTATTATTACTTTAAGATATATGTTTTATTGTATCATGAATGAAGGAGGTTTTTAATTAGCTTATTGAATTCTTTTGAAAGGTTTCACCAGAAGTGGTTAGATCAAAATTGTCTCCATCACCTTCTCTAAGAAAGTCTAGCAAATCTCCAAAGCGAAAATCAAGCCCCAAGTCCTCTTCAACTAGCAAGAAAGACAGGAAGACATCTGTAGTATCTTCTCCCCTGTTGGACCAGCAGAGGTCAGTAGGGTGATAAGTACTGCCAGAAAGAAGTATCTTTTTCTGAAAAGATAGTAAAAATAATTACTTAGTTGATTAAAGAAGGGTACTTTTAAGGTGCTTAGTTTTTAGTGTAAGCTCTTTTATTCTGAACAGAAGTTAAAAGAGAATTAACAAATATCTGTATCACAACTGCTTATGCTTCAGAGTTTTAAGAAATAAAACAGAATACATTTCTTGTCTTTCCCACTTGAATTTGATATTAATGATTCATGTACATGTGTGTTTATACTTTCATTAATATGTATTGTTTTGCAAATTATACTATAGCTTTTTTCTTTTTTATTAAGGAGTTGAGTTATTGTACAAATACAAATACATATAAAGTAGCAATGTGATATGCATTTGATCCTAATCCAGTCACCCCCACATCACCCATACCCTAGTCTCTTGATTTGATTTTTTCTGTATTTCTCCTGTAACAGTTATAAATGTGTGTGTGAGTGTGTGTGTGTGTGTGTGTGTGTGTGTGTGTATGAAAGTTTGTGATTTTCCAGAATTAAATGATTTCATAAGTATTATTTGACTTCTTGGGGGGAGTAAAGACTTACGTTGATTGTCTCCCTATTTGCCCTCCATTTCCCCTCCCTTGTACCTCCCCCCAGACATACATGTCTATAATTTTTCTAGATTAAGTGTCACTGCACCTTTGGTAGGTCTAGTACAAGAGCTTGCCTACCTTTCACCCAAGCCTACACAAATGAGGGAAAACATTTGTCTCTTGAGCTTCTAAGTTTGGCAAATTTCTTTTAGCATAATTTCTTCCATTACCATCCATTTATCTTCAAAGGCTGTAATATCCTTGTTTCTAATACCTGAATAGAACTCCATTGTATATATATATACCGGAGCTTTTGGATCCATTCATCTAGGGAGGGTCATCTAGGCTGATTCCATAATTTAGCTGTTGTAAATTGAACTGCTATGAACATTGATTTTGCTGTGTCACTGTAATGTGCTGATTCTAGCTCTTCTGGGAAAATACCCAGAAGAGGAATACTGGGTCATATGGTGGATCCATCCCTAATTTTTTGAGGAGTTGCCACACTGCTTTCCAAAGCGGCTGTACCAGTCTGCAATTCCACCAACAGTGTGCTAGTCTATCTCCCTATAACCCGTCCAGAATCTGTTATTGTTTATATTCTTCATCTTTGCTAATCTGACTGGAGTGAGGTGAAATCTTAATGTAGTTTTGATTTGCATTTCTCTGACTACTAGTGATTTAGAACACTTTCTCATGTATTCATTCATTGGCTTGCTTGATTTCCTTTGTTGAGAGTTTCTCTTTAGCTCTCTGTCCCATTTATTGATTGGATTTTGTGGTTTTGATATGAAGTTTTTTGAGTTCTTTGTAAATTTGGGGTATTAGTCCCCTGTCAGTGGAATCCCAGGTCTTGATTATCTCTCATTCTGTGGGTTCTCTCCTGACTGTTTTGACCAGTTCCTGGCCTTAGAAAAAGCTTTTAAATTAGCTTTTATCTATTTAATTGGAGCATAGATGGATAACTTTACATGTGCAATTTGCTTTTTCAGTGAACATTTTCTTACATTTATCTATACTGATGCATGAGTTCATTCAAGTATTTATTGTAAATGTTTATTAATTAAGCATGTTACTGAATATGTTATTTTCAGTTTTAGCTATTATAAAGTATACACAATGAATATTCTTATTAGCTTAGACTCTTTGTGTATATTCAGTATTTTATATTATTCAGAATTATTACAGTAGCTAGCTGAAGAAATAGAACTAGAAATGATTAAATATAATTATATTGAGGGAATAAGAATGATGCTTCTGGCAGTTTTTCCCTTAATATCATGCTATACCATTTAAATATTATTTTAGTGAAAGTGCATACACTAATTTTACTTTGTTAAAAAAAAGCTGAAAAATCTCTTCTCCCCAATAGTCAGTTGGCAGATGCTGTCTTTCTGAACCCAAACAGAACTCATAGTTATCTCCTTTCTTCTAATGTTTAGAGATAGCCATAATTCAGACTTCAGTTACTTTTTACCTAGATTATTATGTCATCCTACTTCATCTGTTCACATTATGTAGTATCCAGCTCTGAATAGGCATACACCTTTGATTTAGCTACCTCAACCCATTAGTTATATAGACACTATCAGAGAAATCTTAAAAGAACAATTCCTATTAGTTTATTATGCCATTAAGAATCTCAATGGTTTTCCATTCCATAGAATGAAATTCAGAATCCTTAAATGACATTCATATTTTGATCTTTTCTGTCTTGTCAATATTTTTGTCAATATTTTTGTTCAGTCTTCCTCCTGCCAACCATCTTCTATATTCAATCTTCCATCTCTAGCTTATATTCTAAATTTTCCATTAAGTTTTCCCATTTCTCCTTACCAAACATAGTTTTTGTTCCCTTTGTGAACCTATCAGAGTTTGTTTATATCTTCTTCTTAATATTAATTACCTTGTGCATTATATTTCAGCTATGACATATACATTTTACAACCTCTATTAAATTTAAGCTTCTTGAAAATTGGGATCTTGATGGTTCCTTGTTCTGTCTTCCCACAGTGCCTACTTTGCATAGAGCTTTGCATTGTAATAAGACACTCAGTAAAGTTGACTTGATCCTCTGTTGTTCCTGGGATTAAGTAGACATTGCAAAGGGATATGGAAGAGGTTGAACCCTACCCACCCATACTTGCTCTTTTTCTTATTAGTGAGCCAAGTATGTGACTTCATCAATTCCATTCATTTATCCAGTAAATTGCACTCCAGAAATACACATTATTCATTTTCTTATCCTTTCTGTTCATGAAATCTTTGAAACTTTCTTCATAGAAAATTTTAATAATTTAATAATTTAATGAGGGTTAGTCTCATCTTCTTTTTCATATTCTCTCACTGCTTTATTAGTAACTCATTCTTTAATAAATACTGTCACATTGATTTAACTACTATATTTTCTGTATTTTAGTATGTTGTTTACTTTAAGATACACCATTAATTTAATAAATCAGAAGTACCTGGAAAACAGTACATTAAAAATACAAAGATGCCCCCCCTTTCCTACCTACATTCTTTATAGCTTTACTCTAAAAGGCATCTTCTCACTCAAGATCACCAGCATTCTCCCTTCTAGGCCATTCACATTGTCTAGAGAATGTCAGTCAACTTTTAATTTCATTGTTAGATCATACCATAAACTGCTTGAAGATACACTGAGCACAAATAAGGATTAGAATTTCAGTTCAAATTCAGTGAAGTATTATCCTTAGTGCAAGTAAGTCAACTGAGGTAAAAATCAGATAAATTCCTCTTTAGTCTTAGTAGGTTATCATATTGAATGGACAGATATAATTACTGACAAATTAAAACTCACATTTCTCGCTGAAAGCTGGCATTTTTTTTTACATTCATTCTATCTAGTATGATAGCTGAGTTATCCGAAGATGTGAGAAATTTTAATAATCATAAATGTATTATGTATTCTGGAATCTGCATTTTTAATCGTACCTTTTTTTAAAGAGAAAGGGACAGTGAGTGAGAGAAAGAATCAGATTTTTTAATTTTTTAATTTTTTTTAGTTTTTCACGTGGCTTTCGTTGCTCAGACGCTTCGGTGTGTACGTGGTGCTGGGGTTTGAACCCGCGTACTCACGCACGCCAGGCAAGTGCTGAAACCACTGAGCTCGGAGGCATGATAGCCATCCACAAACTGTAGAATCGAGTTGCTTGGAGAGATATGCCACCAGTCTATAGGAAGGTCCAGTTGGTTGAGCAAGGAGGCCAGAGCAAGGAGGCCCTGTCTTTCATCCATGAAGAGGTGGAAAGGACGGTTAGGGTTAGGGAGAGAGAGAGTGGGGGAAGACATAAGAGCATCTCTGAGCTTGTCAAAAGAGATGGCTACCATGTTGGGGGAGATGAGAGGTCCATGAGGGGTCTTCTTTGCTGCCTGATATAGAGGTTTGGTAAGGAGTGCAAAGTTGGGGACCCAGTGCCTGAAAAAGCCAGCCAAACCCAGGAAGGAGAGGATATAATCCACTGTTTTGGGCATGAAGGGCTTGGATTCTATCTGTTGTGAGGCTTTTTAGAGGTAGAATTGAGGAGTATACCTAAATATGTGACTGAGGAGGTGGTAAGCTGGGCCTTGTTGGCAGGAGAGACCCAATAGCTCTAAGATCCCAGGAAGTTAAGATGCTGAGCATTGTGAGCTTGGGAGGTCTTGAGGGATGAACTGCATAGAAGGTCATCTACATATTGTAGGAGAATGCTATCTCCCAAGTCACAAGTAGCCAAATCCTGAGCCAGGGCTTGCCCAAAGAGATGGGGACTGTCTCAGAAGCCTTTGGGTAAAGCTGTCCAAGTCAGCTGTTGGGACCTGAAGGATGTAGGATCCTCCCAAGTGAAGGCAAAGAGGTAATAGGAGTCAGGGTGAAGAGGAACTATAAAGAACACATCTTTGATATCTAGAATAGTGAAATGAGTGGTAGAAGGAGGGATGGATGGGAATAACTGCTTTGTTAATTAGGCAGAGATCCTGGACCAAGCAATAGGCCCCTGAGGGCTTGTGTATCGGCAATATGGGGGTGTTACAGGGGAATCAGTAGGGATGAGGAATCCCTGAGTAAGCTATTGGTCTATGTTGGGCTTAAGTCCCTCCCTGTGGGTACGAGAGATAGGAAACTGGGGATGTGAAGAAAATTTAGTTTGAGGTTTCAGTTGGATGAGGACTGGCTTATGGTGAGAGGCTCTGATTGGCCTGGAGGTGTCCCAGACTTGAGAGTCGACCAGGTCTGGGGACAGTGGTAGAGTAGCTGGTGTGAAGGTGTTAGAGAGAGTAAGATGAGGGGTAGGAGATGGTGAGTAGTGTTATCCCTGAGGAGGAGTTGTAAGATGGCCCCTAAGAGTTGGGGAAATCTCTGCCTAAGAGAGGACTAGAGAGCAGGGCATGACCAGGAAAGAGTATAGGCTAATTTAGCTGTTCTGTTGGGGAAGGAGGGTTTCCCATCAATACTTAGGCATCTAACTTATCTATTAGATTCTCTTTGGACTGCTCATATACAAAACTGAATGTTACAAAATGTAACTATTTATAGAGCTTATAGGTAATAGAATTTTGACACGAAAATGTTATTATATCCAGTTAAACTATTGTTTAGGTATGAGGCAAAGACTGCCGGTTTAGGATGTGTAAGGCATCAATGTAATACCACTTATATAAAATTACTTAGAATGCCAAAAATCCATTATACATTGATTAAAGGCTTAGATGTGAAAGGTAAAATTCTATAGTTTTAGGAGACTATCTTTATGTTCTTAAAAGTTGGGGAAAAATTCTTGAAAAAGATTCAGATATTTAAATGAACATTTGCTAACAATGCTTGGGATTTCATTTGTGGATGATATTGTGTTTCCTTTATAATGGTCAAAACTGGAAGCCACCTGAAAAACTTATAAATATAAAATTGATAAATGAAGTTATAGAGCATTTGTTTGTTCAGAGAGATTCTCTGTAGTCAATAACAATGATTACTTAAATCTACTTTTTGTTATAGAAAATGCCCACTCTGTTCAATATATAAAGATCTTACAAAGTACTATAATAGGATTTTCATGTGTGTGTATGAGAGAGAGAAACTTTAACAACCACTTCCAATGATCAAAAAATAGTTTTGCAGGCTGGAGCAGTGGTCAGCAGTTACAGTGCTTGCCTGGCATGAGCAAGGATGTGAATTCAAACCTCAGCACCATGTACACAACTAAGTGTCAGAGCAACAAAAGCCACATTAAAAAAAAAAAAATTGATTCTCTCTTTCTCTCTCTCTCACTATTCCTCTTTCTTTTATTAAAAAAAAAAAAAGTTTTGACCACTCCCTAAATAAGATTTGGAAATATGTACTCGTATTTTTTGCTCTGTTTTACAGTTTATTTCTGCCTTTGTTACCTATGTCTTAGGTGTCATAACCAAGAAATCATTGCCAAGTTCATTGTTATAAAGCTTTTCCTATTTTCTTCTAGGAGTTTTAAAGTTATAAGTTTTACATTTAGATCTTTAATCAATTTTATCTTAATTTTTGTACATGATACTATATAAAGGTCCAACTTCATCTTTCTGCATGTGAATATCTAATTCTAAATGAACAGAGAAAGAGATATGAGGAAAATGTGGAAACATGTCAAAGGTGTAATCATTTTGAGATAGTAGAATTATAGGTGATTTTTATTGTCTTTTCTATATAAAGCTAAAAATGCATTTCAAACATTTGTTTTATTTTACAGTATTATTTTCTGTCCTAAACATTTCTTCCTGCTTCATCTTCTTTTCTCAGACATATACTATTTGTATAATAATAAGCAGCATTAATAAAATAAGTAACAAGGCAATTGTTTGCTTCTTTCTGTGATTTTTTTTTTCCTGGCTATTGGTTACCAGTATGCAGCATAGTAAACAGCAAGTAATTGGGAGGAATGTTGCTGTTTTTGAAAAGCACTTTAAAAGTATCAGTTTGGCCTTACAGAAATATTTGGACTTCTAAGGATAACTTTGTGTTACCTTCAGGAATTCGAAAAGCAACCAAAGTAAAAAGAAGGGGCCACGTACTCCTAGTCCACCACCTCCTATACCAGAAGATATTGCTCTGGGTAAAAAATATAAAGAAAAGTATAAAGTGAAAGACAGGATAGAAGAAAAACCAAGAGATGGAAAGGACAGAGGACGAGATTTTGAAAGGCAAAGAGAAAAAAGAGAGAAGCCAAGGTGAGTAGGATTGTGTGTTTTTAACAATATGCTTTTGTAGAATCTAGAGTATTTCCTTTTCAGGAACTTTTAGGCATTATTGTAATGGATTTTTAGTTTTGTTTTTAACTGTGTGTATGTATAATAATTCCCACAATGCAATGAGTCAGGAATAATTCAATGTACATTAAATTTGAATATTTCATTATGGCAAAAACAAACATTTACCGTTTTTAAGTGAATAGTTTAGTATTATTCAGTATGTAAATATTGTCATAAAACAGATCTCCAAAACTTTTACATCTTGCAAACCTTAAACTTTATTCTCATCAAGCAATGATTCCCCTTTTCTGTTTTCTCCCAGTCCCTGGGAACTGTCATTCTCCCTTGTATTTCTGTGAATTTGACTACTTTAGTACGTCATATAAGTAGAATCATACAGTATTGCCTTTGATGACTGGTTTATTACACTTAGCTAATGTCCTTAGGGTTCATCCATATTATAGCATGTGTCAGAATTTCCTTCCTTTTTAAGACTGAATATTTCTTGTGGAATGAATTTTGATGATTCACTTATTCATTGATGGACATTTGGATTACTTCTACCTTTGGGTGTTGCAAATAGTGCTGCTTTTAACATGGACCTGTATTTATCTCCTTAACACCCTGCATTTAGTTCCTTCTGATATAAACCCAGATGTAGGATTGTTAGATCATATGGTAATTAAAGTTTTTGAGAGACTACCATGTTATTTTCCATAGCAGTTACACCATTTTGCTGTCCTGCAAATAGTGCACAAAGATTCTGATTTCTCCACACCCTCACCAACGCTTGTTATTTTTTTATAGTAACCATTCTAAAGAGTGTGAGGTGATAAATCATGATTTGATTTACATTTCTCTGATGATTAGTAATGTTGAACATCATTTCATGTTCTTACTAGCTTCTTGTTCATCATCTTTGGAGAAAAGTCTATCCAAGTCATTAAGTAGATTATTTGATCCCCCCCCACCCTTGGCTCAGGTGTAAGAGCTCTTATATTCTGGATGTTAATCCCTTTTCAGAGATGCGATTTGTAAGTATTTACTTCTTTTTTCTTTTCTTTCTTTTCTTTTTTCTTTCTTTCTTTCTTTCTTTTTTTTTTTTTAAGAGAGGGACAGTGAGAGAAAGAGAATCAATTTTATTTAGTTTTTCATGTGGCCTTTGTTGGTCCAACACTTAGCTGTGTACATGGTGCTGGGGTTTGAACTCGTGTACATACCAGGCAAGCACTGTAACCGCTGAGCCACTGCTCCAGCCCCCCCAAGTATTTCTGTTCTTCTAAGTTTCCTTTTCACTATGTTGATGGTGTCCTTTGATATACAACAGTTTTTAAGTTTGATATGATCTCATTTATTTTTGTTCTTATTTCTTACGGTGTAATAGCTGAGAAATTATTGACACTTTTCCACTATTTTCTTCTTCTGAGGGTATTATAATTTTAGTCCTTAAATTTAGGTTTAGAGCCCATTTTGGGTGAATTTATGTAACATGGTATTAGATCAGAGTTTAACTTCATTCTTTTATATGTGGATATTTAGTTTTTCCATTACTGCTTGTTGAAGTGGCTGATCTTTCCCCTTTGATTAGTCTTGACACCCGGTTGAAAGATTATTTGACCACATATGTGAGGGTTGATTTCTGAGTATTCTGTACCACTGAAGTACAAGCTATTTTTATAACAATACCGTACAGTTAATTTAGCCTTTAAATACATTTTGAAATCAGTAAGCTTGAATCCCTCAACTTCATTCCTTTTCAAAATTATTTTGGCTATTCGAGGGGATTTCCCTTAAGGGTCAAAATAAATTTCAGAAAGTTCAAAAGCTTTTGAATGACATTGTCAGGTTAGTCACAGCAATGACTCCATTTCTTGGTATAAGTTTCTATTTTAATCAGCTTTTTGCGTGACTAAAATTTTTCTCTAAGTATGAATCCCCCAACTTGGGTCCTTTTCAAAATTATTTTGGCTATTTGGGGAGATTCCCTTAAGGTTCCATGTAAATATCAGGATGAATTTTTCTGTTACAGTAAAACTGGCCATTGGGATTTTGATAGGAGTTGTGTTGAATCTGTAGGTTGCTTTTGGTAGTGTTGATGTTTCGATAGTGTTAATCTTTCTAACCCATTAACAAAGGATACCTATTATGGTTTGAATGTGTAGTGTCCCCCAAAAGCTCATGTGTGAGACAATGTAGGAGTGACTTAGAGGTGAAATGATCACATTATGAGAGCCTTAACCCAATCTGAATTAACCTCCAGATAGGGATTAACTTGTTGGTAAATAAAGGCAGGTAGGGTGTGGCTGGAGGAGGTGCATTAATTGGGGGCATGTTTTTGGGATATATATTCTGTTCATAGACTTTCTGTGAGACTGATTTTAAAGACAATGGACTTCTTAATCTGGGAAAGAAATTTCTAGACAGCATAGTATTCAGGCAGTGGTGTGGATATTCCTGGCTGTTCTTAGCCACATTTATTCTATTAATCAGGAGCTGAGAGCAGAGCAGAAAGATTTAAAAATCTTGGACTTCAAAGATGGGAGTTAAAATAAAAACCTGGGCCAAGTAATTGTTAAAAACATTAAGGCCACTAAAGAAACTCTGAAGACTTTGCCTAGAGACAATAGGAAAGATGGCTTGAAGGCATCTCAGGAATTGGCAGGATCTCACTCATCTCAGGCTCAAGAAAAGTACTTTGAGAAAAAGCCAGTGGGACATCCTGCTTGCACAGGGTGACCTAGGTTGGTGCTGTTTCTGTGGGATTTCAGGATGCTGGAGTTGGGGGACCATGCAGGCTTCCACCAAGATTTCAAAGGAAGGCCTATAAGGAAGAGCTAACACCTCTCCTTATTAAGCTATTCCAAGATACTAAAAGGAGGGAACTCTCCCAAACATTTTTTATGAGGCACCCAGAATGCTGATACCAATACCCAACAAAGACACTTAAAAAAATAAAAGAAACTACAGACTAATATCCCTGATGAACATAGACACAAAAATCCTCAATAAAGTTCTAGCATATCACTTTCAAAAACACAAAATAATTTATTACAATTAAGTGGGTTTCATTCCAGGGATGCAAGATTCATTCAACATTTGCAAATCAATAAATGTAAATCATCACTTAAACAGAACTAAGGACAGAAACTATATGATCATCTCAATTGACACAGAAAAGGCCTTTAATAAAATATAGCACCCATTTATTATCAAAACTCTGGAGAAGATAGGTATCAAAGGAACATATCTTAACTAAGTAAAGGCCATATATGATAAACCCATAGCTAGTACTCAGTCTCACTGCTTTTTATTCAGTATAGTCCTCGAGATCCTAGCTGGAGCAATCAGGCAAGAGAAGGAATTCAAAGGGATAAAAATAGGAAGAGAAGGGGCTAGAGCAGTGGTTCAGCAGTTATAGTTCTTACCTGGCATGGAAGAAGATGCAGGTTCATACTCCAGCACAATGTACACAATGGAGTGTCAGAGCAACAAAGGCCACATGAAAAACTAAATAAAAATTGATTCTCTCTTTCTATCTCACTGTCCCTCTCTCTCTTAAAAAAAAGAAAATAGGAAGAGAAAAAGTCAAACCCTTTTTGCTGATCACATGATCCTATATCTAGAACACCAAATAAACTCCACTGGAAACTGCTTTGAGATAGCAAAGTGACAGGCTACAAGATCAACACCCATAAATCAGTACCTTTCCTGTATGCTAACAATAATAGGGCATAAGAAGAAGTGAGGAAATTGGTCCCATTCACAGTATCCTCAAAAAAAAAAAACCTTGGAAATTAATCTAACAAGGGAACTAAAAGACCTCTACAATGAAAAGTATTGAACATTGAAGACAGAAATAGAAGAAGACCTGAAAAGATGGCAAGGCATTCCATGTTCTTGGTTAGGCAGAATTAATACAGTCAAAATGGCCGTTCTGCCCAAAGCATTATATAGATTCAGTGCTATCCACATCAAGATACCAATGTCATTCTTTACAGGTATTGAAAAAGCAATTCTCAGATTCAGCTGGAATAACAAGAAACCCAGAATAGCCAAAATATTACTAAGCAAAAAAGATGAAACAGGAGATTTTGCAATACCATATCTAAAATTATATTATAGAGCTGTAGTAACAAAAACAGCATGGCATTGGTATCAAAATAGTCACGAAGACCAATGGAATAGAATAGAAGATTCTGAGGCAAACCCACAAATCCTTAATCATCTGATATTTGACAAAGGGGGTCAGTAACATGGATCCTGTTCAACAAATGGTGCTGGACAAACTGGACAGCCATTTGCAGAAAGTTGAAATTACCTTGAAGAAAAATCAAATAGAAATTGATCAAGGAACTAGGAATTAAACCAGCTGCCATACAACTGCTAGAAGAAAAATTAGGAACAACACTATGGGAGTAGGTAGTGACTTTTATCAAAAGACTTCTTAAAGCTAAAGAATTAAAGTCAACAATCAAGTGAGTGGAATGCCATTAAACTAAAAAGCTTTTGCTCAGCCAAGGAATTGGTCAAAACTGTAAAGGGAGAACCCACAAAATGGGAGATAATCATGGCCTGTGATTCCACTGAAAGGGGACTAATACCCAAAATTTACAAAGAACTCAAAAAACTTAATATCAAAGCCACAAAATCCAATCAGTAAATGGAGTAGAGAACTAAAGAGAAACTCTCAACAGAGGAATTCGAGGGAGCCAATGAACACATGAGAAAGTGTTCTAAATCCCTAGTAGTCAGAGAAATGCAAATCAAAACTACATTAAGATTTTACCTTACTCCAATCAGATTGGCAAAGATGAAGAATATAAACAATAACAGATTCTGGAGGGATTGTAGGGAGATAGAAACACTAGCATACTGTTCGTGGAATTGCAGACTGGTACAGATGCTCTGGAAAGTAGTGTGGAGACTCTTCCAAAATTTAAGGATGGATCCACCGTATGATCCAGCTATCCCTCTTCTGGGTATTTTCCCAGAAGAGCTAGAATCAGCACATTACAGTGACACAGCAAAATCTTTGTTCACAGCAGCTCAATTTACAATAGCTAAATTATGAAATCAACCCAGATCCTCTCACTGTATGAATGGACCAAAAAGCTGTTATATATGTGTGTGACTGTGTGTGTATGTATGCGTATACACACACACACACACACACACACATACATACACCATGGAGTTCTACTCAGCTATTAGAAACGATGATATTACAGTCTTTGAAGGTATATGGATGGCAATGGAAGAAATTATGCTGAGCACAATTAGTGAAACCGAAAGACTCAGGGGTGAAAATTTTTCCCTCATTTGTGGAGGTTAGCGCAGAACTCAGGCTTGAGTGGAAGTTCAAGCCCATATACTAGACTCACCAAAGTTGAAGCAACACATAATCTAGGGGAACCATAGATACAGGGGTGGGGGTGGGGAGAGAGGCTAAGGAAGGATCTAAGAGGGTAATCAATAATATATATTACTCTTTATTCATCTGAGAACCCTAGTGATACAGAATTATTTAATTCTGAAAATTGTATAATCTCTTTTATATATATATGCATATATACATACACACATATACGTATACACACATATACGTATACACACACACACACACACACACAAACACACACACACACATATACACACATATATATACATACACCTGGCTTGCCAGGCAAAGTGCAGCAAAGTTCAAGTCTCTGCAGGCAGTCCCTGAGAGGGCGATGCCTAAAGAGATATGGGAAGAAACCAAATTTGCAGTGTAAGTCCTCCCCTCAACCCCCACCTCAAGATTAAGAAATACCAGTACCTTGGAATGCCTTCCTAGGAAAGCTGCAGACTGCAGGAATGGATCAGAAACAAGCCAACAGAGAGGCCGTCTGGTCTGCAACTAGCAAGCCCTTTGGTGACAGCATCAGGATGTCATGTGCCCCAGACACTGAATATAGAACTACAGGACTTGCTTGCTCAGCTGGATTTCCTTCTTGCTTTTGTCCCATTCCTTCTTTCTATGCCCTTGTTTTTTTGGAATGGAAATGTTACTCTGTACCTTTATATTGCATACTTGTAAATTGCTTTTGATTTTTCCGGGAGCTCATGGTGGAAGTTTGCCTTGATTCTCAGAGGAGACTTTTTTTTTTTTTAAGAAGTTTTTTTTTTTTTTTAAGAGAGTGGGACAGTGAGAGAGATAGAGAAAGAGAGAAACAACTTTATTTAGTTTTTCACATGGCATCAGTTGCTCCAGCACTTAGTTATGTACATGGTGCTGGGGTTGAACCCGGGTCCTTGTGCCTGCCAGGCAAGCGCCGAAACCACTAAGCCATCGCTATAGCCCCTCAGAGGAGACTTTGGACTTGAATTTTTGGTCACTCTTGGAACTACTGAGACTATGGGAACTCTTAGTAATGGACTAAATGTGTTTTGCATTCCGAGATGGTTATGAGCTTTTGCAACCAGGGGTGGAATGTTATGGTTTGTACTTGTGGTGTCCCCCAAAAGCTCATGTATGAGACAGTTCTAGAGGACTTAGAGGTGAAATGATTGGATTATGAAAGGCTTAATCCAGTCAGTTAATTAATCCCCTCATAGGAATTAACTGGGTAGTAACTGAAGGCAGGTATGGTGTGGCTGGAAGAGGTGGGACATTTAAGGACATATATATGGGGTATATATTTTGTATCTGGCAAGTGGAGTCTCTCTGCTTCCTGATTATCATGTGAGATGCTTCCCTCCCCCAGTCTTCTGCCATGATGTTTCATTCCCCAAGGAATGAAACGGTTATCTAGGGACTGAGTTCTCTGAAACCATGAGCCACAAAATAAACTTTTCCTCCATTAAAATTGTCAGGTCTTTTAGTCAAAGCATCAAAAAAGCTAACTAAACTAATATCTTTCCACGTATTTCTCTTCCTTAGTTTCTTCCAGCAGTGCTTTGTAGATTTCAATGTACATGTCTTTTATCTCTTTATTTGGATTTATCCCTAAGTATTATTTTTGATGTTCCTGTAAGTGGAATTGTTTTCTCAATTTCCTTTTCAGATTTGTTCATTGTGGTTTATAGAAACACAACTGGTTTTCGTGTGTATGTGTGTGTGTGTATTTTTCTGTAACTCTGGTGAACATGTTTATTAGTTCTAATAAGGTTTTATTTTGTAGAATCTAGTATTTACTACATATAAGATCTTGCCATCTACAAGCAGATCATTTTGCTTCTTTCCTATAGATGCCTTTTATTTCTTTTTATTTCCTAATTGCTCTAAGGCTTCCAATATGATGTTGAATAGAAGTGGCAAGAAGAGGCATCCTTGCCTTGGACCTGATCTTAGAAGAAAAGTTTTCAGTCTTTCTTCATTGAGTGGGATATTAGCTGTGGTTTTTTCACAAATGGCCTTTTAGTAAATTGAGGTAGTTTCCTTGTGTTCCTAATTTGTTAAATGTTTAATCATGAAAAAGTGTTGAATCTTGTCAGATGTTCTTTTATGTATCAATGTAGATGCAAAGTAGTACTTTTTCTTTATTTTTAATGCTTCACAATGTTGAGCCACCCTTGCATTCCACGTGGTCATTGTGTGTGATCCTTTAAACTTTGGTTGAAATTAATTTGTTAATATTTTGTTGAGGATTTTTGTATCAGTATTCAGCAGCGATGAATATTTTCCTGGTTCACCAGATTTATGAAATGCTTACAGATTTGATAAAGAACATATATTCCCATGTTCATTTTTTATTTCCAAATGTATTCTTTCATGAAATTAATATTTCCTCAGGGAAAAGTTAATACTTTAGAGGCATTTCAGTCTCTTTTCTTTTTGAGTTACAGTGTAATGAAAAATTCATAAGCCTTGAAATTACACAAATTGAAGATGTGTCCTGGTTTTGCCAGTTACTTGGTAAAAGACGCTGGACTAGTTACTTGTTCTCTCTGACTTCTGTTTTTTCTTTAGCTGTAAAATTTGCATAATGCTTGCTTATTGGGTTGAGTTCAGGATTAAATGAGGTAATGCCTTAAGAAAATAAGCTAAAGTGCTCAATATATATGTACTTCACCTTTTTCTTAGAAGAACAGTAACTTCAGATGAACTAATCTTAAATGCTTTAGAATTGGCTGGTTTCTTATCTTCTAAGTGGAAATATTTTAATATATTTCTTTTATAGTTTATAGACAGAATGCTGACAATTTTGGTTAATGAAGATAGTTTTATTACTTAGTCACATCTTTTACATATGCAGAATGGAAAAAATTACACGTCCAATTAGGTTTATATCCATAATTTGACTCATCTTGTCTTGATCACCAGGTCTCTTTTTTTCCTATTCTCAGTCATTGGACATTTAAAAGAGTAAAGAGGAAAGTGCATAGATTTTTAAATTAAATCAATAATTTTTAGAAACCAAAGGTTAGGAAGAAAACATGGTTAAAATGATGAAGCCCATTATTTAACAGTACATTGTGTCCTGGCCTTAAATATTGGCTTGATTATCTCAAGCTTGAACTAAAGTTTTTTCTTTCATGCTATAGATAAGAAGTTTGGATAGAAATATGATTGAACTATAATGTGTTTTTTAAAGATACTAAGTATAAACTTCTGAGTTTTTGTATTCAGTGAATCAACAAAGGCTATTGTAGACATTCTTGAAACAATTTTAAGTATATCCCAGAAATAAATTCAAACTGTCCAGTCACTGGAGAGCCAGTTTATATTAGTTTAGATATTTCTGAATTGACCAGCACTTAACAAAATTGAAACAGACAGTAGTGATTTTCCTATTCAGTAGGATGTATTTGTATGGCTTTTGATCATAAATGGTTTCCCAAATTTGGTTAAGACTCATAGGATATTTCTACTTGTATTTATAAGTAAATACATTTCTATTTGGTGTCAATAAAATTTTAGTGGTTTATGGCTTACTATTTTAGAAAGGAATAACAGTTTTTAACTAAAAGCCATGAAGCTTCAGTGGAATGACAGATAACTGGATGTTCAGATGAATGTAGTGTTATAGATACCAGATATTCTATTTTCAGTCAGTCATTATCCTAAAGGCATTTTTGTTTATTTGTCTAAATTCTCCTGCTAATCCTATCTAATATATTGGATCACCCCCCACACACACACACAGTGAGGCATCATTTATAAACAACATAGTATATATAGGGCAGTGGTTCTCAACTAGGGTTCATTTTGTCTTCCAGGGGATATTTGGCAATGTCTGAAGTAATTTTTTATTATCACAACTCAGGGGAAAGGAAACTGACATCTAGTAATTGTTGGTCAGGGATGCTGCTAAATATCCTATAGTATACAGGACAAACTCCCAACATGTAAGAATTATCAAATACAAAATGTCAGTAATCAAAAGTTTGAGAAACCTTGGTTTAAGGTTACTAATGATTTTGCCACCATTACAGCTGTTAAAACAAAATATATTTATTGTAGGCACTGGAGGTAATTCCAGAATGCTTTGACTAGAATGTCAGAATTTTTTTTTTTAATAAGCATCAAGTTTATTGCTTTGGGAATGTTAAAAAAAAAGTAGTCCTCTTTTTTAGTATTGTACAAATAAGTATGCTTCATCTTCCTATCACACACTGATAATGGCATGACATGCTCTAGGTGTAATTCAGATGTGCATCATGAGGTTATAAGTTGTTCCTCTGATAGCATTGAAAGAAGATGATTTGGAGTTGTGGAGCCTTAGTTAAAACAAGAATTATGTACTAAATCTGTTTGTGGTACCTACAAGTGAGGCAGTTTATTTGAGATAAACACTGTATATACTTTGTTGTCCTCTCATTAACAAGAGGATTCTTTCGCAGTTCTAAATGTTAACCCAGGCAGCACAGATTTGCTTTTTGTAGCTGAAAGTAGCTCCATTTTAATTTACAAGCATTTTCACAGTCACTTCCATTCTAGATCTTACTGATATGTTTCTCTGTAGCTCTTGTGGGTTCAACCCCTGTCAGTACTTGTTCACATTATCTAATTATCAAAATGAATTAAATAAGTTAGAGCAGGCAGTCGTTGCTCAGGAGAATATTGCCTGGAAAAGTTAGTGTGCCTTGGCCCCAAAGCTTGGGAGAGAGGCACTGCATATCTCTTCAAGAGCTTTTACTTCCACTTGACTTGCAAGTCACATCTTTTAAAAAGCAATCTATTTATATAATTTTAAAGTATTGGGAACTAAAATTTGGCCTGTGATTTTTACCTATTACTTTTAGCTTTTTTCATGGCTGTTTTCCCTTATAGATCTACTTCCCCAGTGGGACAGCATCATTCTCCTATATCTTCTAGACATCATTCATCATCCTCACAATCGGGATCATCTATTCAAAGACATTCTCCTTCTCCCCGCCGAAAAAGAACACCTTCACCATCTTATCAGCGGACTTTAACTCCATCTTTACGACGTTCTGCTTCTCCTTATCCTTCACATTGTTTGTCTTCCCCTCAGCGAAAGCAAAGTCCCTCAAGACATCGCTCTCCAATGCGAGAGAAAGGGAGGCATGATCATGAACGAACTTCACAGTCACACGATCGGCGTCATGAAAGGAGGGAAGGTATACAATGTACTTTAGCTTTTATTTTTCTTTTTTTAGAATTTTTTTACTTTTTATTAAAAAAATTGGGCATTCATATTTATTGTTACAATAAGGGATGGAGGAAGTTTGTGCTATGTTAAGTCTTTTGTTAATATGCAGGCTAGAGTTTTTGAGGGCAATGGAAAGTGCTCAAAGACACAGGAATATTAAGTATGCACAGGTGGTATTTAAGGTATGCTGAGTTGGTGCTTTCTTTAGGATGTTTTACTGTGTCCTTTTGCCCATCTGATTGTTGGTATGTCCTTTTCAGATAATTAATGTGTTTTTAAAAGCAAGAGGTGAAGGGAAGAAATGCAGCAAATCAGGGAGTAGAGTTTAAAGTCATTGGAAGCATTTTGATAAAAGGGTGAGGGCTGGGGAAAATTTTTAGAAGGTCAGTGCAACCAAGTCATTGCATTGAATTTTTAGATGTAAATCAAAATAAAGAAGCATTAGTTGGGAATATAGCTCATCGGTAGAGAGAACTCTTTCCTATTGTGCATGAGGCCCTGAGTGCATTCCCAGCACTGCAAGTAAAGCCATTTTCCTTTCTAGATCCCTGAGAATTATGCTAATGTTAGATACACTACTCTGTACTCAAGTGCTCATCCTTTTGTGCATTTCTTTTTTTGGTAGACAAGTTTTATTATAGAAAATAAAGCACAGGGAAGAGAGTAGACTTCCCCCAGAGTGAGGGAAGGGGACAGAGCCCCTTTTGTGCTTTTCTTATGTATGCACTTGTCTTTAACTTCTCCTGAGTTAGTCCTTGAACATAGTGAGTAGTCAGGAAATGGCTTGCTTCTTGCAACAATGTTTTTATTTAATATGCGTTTTAAATCCCTCTCTGTAAGTACAGTACAGCAGTCTTCTCTGTAACATTTTGAACTTAGTTATGTTCTTCATATCAACAGTGCAAGTAATATTCAATCAAAATATTTTATCTAGAAAAAATGATGGATATATAGGAAGAGACCAAAGCAAGCACCCATTTTATAGAATAAATCCTTATGTATATGATTTTTGGACCAGAACAGTACAATACGGTATATGGAACATTGTTTTTGTTATCTTTATTAAAGATATGCTGGAAACTTCAGCATAAAGCTTAACATTGGTAAGATGGGAAATTCTTATACCTATCTATTAATTTTAGTGTTTAACAACTAGATTTGACCAAAAATGTAGTCTACATTTAGTGACTGCTTAGTAAATGAAAATTATTATTAAACATGCTAATGAAGGGAAAATAATAAAAAGTCAGATCTCTCAGGAATGCCTTTTTTATGTAAGAAGTACTTTTGTTATAGAAAGAATCCTTTGAAAAGGGAATTTTTTTAATCTTCATAAAAAATTTAGCAAATATTCCTTACTCTATTTAGATTACACTTTCTGAAATATGGATAATTTTAGTGGAAGAGTGGGAAGGTAAATAAAGCATAAAGTTAATATTATATATAATTTTAAAGACAGACGGCAACATCACAAGAAAGGAATCTGGTACTAAGTAAACACATTTTGAGGCTTAGTTGGTATTGGAAGAGGAGTAGAAGTTCAAGTTGTGTAAAGAAAGGGATGGAGATATGTCAGATCCTTATATCTCACTTCTGTCTTTAGATAGTGTTTGTGGATATAGGTATTTAGACAGAGGTATTGGTAGGGAAGATTGCTTATTGATGTGAGGGTCTATAGGTCTTGACAATTATTTGAGGGTTCCTTGAGAAAGTTTGTGGACCTAACCTCCAGGGACAAAGACCTTTATAAGGAAGTAAATTTATGTTTTAAGCATAAGACAGGTGCTGAAATGGCCTCAGATTATCACAGTCCAGAATCTAAGAGCAATTTGTAGACAAGTATGATAAAAAAGGCAGCATTTACTCTTTGGGGTTCTTGTTAATATTTGTTTATAATCAGCTTATACCTTTTGTAAGCATGTCTAAATAGTGGTTTCTAATCCTTGCAAATTCTCATGAGGTATGAGGTATCTAATCTTTGGGTTTCTGTTCTCAGATATAAAATAGCAAGCTTGGTTTAGATAATCAGTGAAGTCCTGTTTTAAAAAATGAAATCATTAATAATCTATGATATATCAGAAAATGCTTTAATTAGAGAATGCTTTAGAAACTGTCACACCCAAGAGTGTCATAACATTGAGCAGCTCAGGAAAAAAGTGAAGAACAACAGTAAGTACTTCTTTGCCAGCCAGCTTACTGTGGGCTATTCTCTAGTGCTTAAATAAATTTGATGTGGTCGTGTGTGTTCTAAGTGTAGCCTAATACTTGGTAGAAGTAATTAAAGTCACTGTGTACTTTCTGTATCTAAAATGGTTTCTAAAAATTAAGCCATCAATAAGAAGAGACCTACTTGTTTGTTTCAGTTGTTTAATATCTATAAGTATGGGTAATTTGGGGTGGGGACCTTCATATTCAACATTTATCCAATTAAGAACATAACTGTCAAGTCTTAATAAAATTATCATTTGAATTTTTGCATGTAGTTTTAATTTTATCATTCACCTATATTTTTTCCTGCAAACTTGTTGAAAAAAAAATAAAGCTCTGATTGAGTGTATTGCCTAGTTTCCTGAAACTTTGTAAAAAGAATTACAGTTTATTTCCAAAATTGTGTTACAGAGACTAGAACCAAAAGGGACAGAGAAAAGGACACAAGAGAAGAACGAGAGTATGAACAGGATCAGAGCTCTTCTAGAGATTGTCACAGAGATGAAAGAGAACCTCGAGATGGTCGGGACCGTCGTGATACCAGAGACACTAGAGATCGCAGGGAACTCAGAGACTCTAGAGACATCCGGGACTCTAGGGAAATGAGGGATTATAGCAGAGATAGTAAAGAGAGCCGTGATCCCAGAGAGTCTCGGTCCACTCGTGATGCCCATGACTACAGGGACCGTGAAGGTCGAGATGCTCATCGAAAGGAGGATGCATATCAGGAAGAATCCCGGAGTTATGGCAGAAATCACTTGAGAGAAGAAAGTTCTCGAACTGAAATAAGGAATGATTCCAGAAATGAATCTCGAAGTGAAATTAGGAATGACCGGATGGGCAGAAGTAGGGGGAGAGTTCCAGAGTTACCTGAAAAGGGTAAGGTTTTTAACTTGTCAGTGAACTGTATCTTGTATATTAATATACAAAATATGAATTCTCCTAAGATTTCTAGTCTAAATATATCATTTCTTATATTCATTGTGATCATTTTGTCAAGGTAATTTTTGTGATCTTTTCTATAAATTCCATATTGGAATTATTAAAGTAGCAAAACGTAAGTGGGATCTCTGGTGGGTTATAGGCCCCCTGGTTGGATTAAATCCAGTCATGCCTACCATCTTGATTAGTATGGAATGCTAACAAAATTACTATCAAGTAAAAGAGTAAAATCACAGGACAGTATTTCCTAATAAATTGGTGTATAGATGATTAAACAATCATTAAAACAGTTAAAATGGTGGATTTTTAAAGTTGATGGCATCGGAAATAACTGATTTCTCCAGTGTTTGTACTTGCTTCAGACCATCAGATATCATGATTTCAAGCCATTTTTCTCCCTGAAAAACCATTTACCATCATGACTTAAATGTTATCTATGATGGCCTCCAAACTACTGAGATTTAATTGATTTTGACCTCTCTTTATCTACCCCTATCCCACCCTCCCAATAGACACTACTGTAGAACTCTCATCACTTGTATTCTTTCCCTTGGTTTATTGGTCTATCCCTGGTCAGTATTATTACTTCACTAAGTGTTAAAGGGCCCACAACTTCTTCATAATTGTCTCCACTTCTGTTGACACTTTACTTTTTTATATAAGTTTTAGAAAACAGTATTTAATTTCATGAAAAACTGTTAATTTTTATTTAAATGTCTTATATTTATTGATCTATACCTTTTTCTGTTCAGGTTGGATGCCCTCTATTTCTGTTGCCAGACAAATGGTATTTTAAAAATTTTTGAAGTTAAAATACTTTTTAAACAATGCTTTCACCTAGTTCAAACTTTCAAATATACACCAAGATATATAGTGAAAAGCCTCCCTCCCTTCTGCTTCTCACCTCTCTTCCCAACTTTCTGTGTATCCTTATTAAAACATTTGACATAAGCAAATGTGTATATCCATTCATTTTTCTCCCTGGCTTTACAAAAGTAGTTTCTAAAAGTTTTATTGAAAAGAAAAAAACTATACTATTCTGGATTCAACTATTTTCACTAATAAAAGCATCACCATAGTACTTACCTACTTCCTTCTTTTGCCACATAATGTCTATTGTAGGACATACAATGAAATTAACAAGTCTTCCATTGATGGGTATTTAGTTTTTTTCAGTCTTTTAGAAAATGTTTAGTGAATAACTATGTACATGTCTCTCCCTGAATGGAGTCTTTTTTTTTTTTTTTAAAGAGAGAGTCAATTTATTTTATTTTTCATCTGTTTTTGTTTTTCTGACACTTCATTGTGTATGTGGTGCTGGGGTTCAAAACCCAGATCCTCATGCATGCCAGCCAAGTTCTCTACTGCTCCAGCCCCTAAATGGAGTCTTTTAAAACATATTTTCTAATATTTATTTCTGGTACTTAGAAATGGTAATTGATATTTATATATTAATCTTATATTTAAGTGTTGTTGCTATATTTTCTTCATAGATTTAATTAAATTGTTTTAACAAATATACCAGGGAATAGGCAGATTTGGCTTTTTATTTCTGATTACTATTTGTTTTTCACTCAGTAACCTCCTGAGCATCTGTAAGAATGTAATGTTGAATATAAACAGAATGAACTTCTTTGCTTTGTCTCAGCTTTTAAACAATTGCTCCTAGCATTAAGTGTGGTATTTGTAGATTTTTTTTTACAGATTTTTTTTTAATTGTGCTAAGGAATTTCCTAATTTACCCAATTCAGCTGTTTCTAGCCTTGCTGGTTTTTTTCTTAGAAGATCATATAGTTTATCTCTGTTAATATATTTAGTTATCTTGTTAATATGTCTTTAAAATTTAAAACTATGCTTGCATTCCTGAGATAAATTCAGTTTTGTCATTTTTTTAAAGTTCTAGGATGTTTGTTAAAATTTAATTTTGGATTAAGCATTTATATTTTTAATTGAGACTGGCATACTGTCAGTGGTACAGTGATAAATGTTTAACAACTGACTCTTCAGAAGAAAAGTCCTGACTTACCTTGTGCCAGTTCCCATGATATAATAACTCATACCATGGCATATTTCAAGCAACTAACATGAATGAGGAAGAGATACCCACAACTGGCCCTGGTTAGTCAGTATGAACCCATCCTAGCAAATCACTATAGAGTTTTACTTTTTTATATTGTCCTTCTTTGGATTGGGACTGAAAGTTATACTAGCCATATAAATGTGTTGTTTCTTTCTTTTTTTTTTTTTGGAACAATTTGCATATGATTATTATGTGTTCTTGAGAAGTTAACATTTATCTAATGGCTAGAGCTTTCTCCACCAAATGCGTTTCTCTAATAGTTATAAATTTGTATAGATTTTTATTTTTGTTCTTGAAGCAGTTCTAATAAGTTGCTTTTCCCAGAAACTTTGTTTTCAAATTTTTGATACAACGATGTTCCTAAATATATTTCATAAGATCTCTGGTGTATCTATAGTCATATTACCTTATTTTTTCGTCATTAATCATGCCAGAGGTTTGTCTGTTTTGATTCTTTTCAGAGAACTGTTTGGTCCTTTTTATATTCCTTTGTATTTCTTTTGTGCCATTTCATGAACTTCTGTTAAGTCCCCTCCCTCCATTTTAATTGTTGTCAGGTGATATACACTATTTGAAGTAAGTTCTTTGGTATGTGTATTTGTTAAATCTTATTTTGTGCCTCAGGAGTCAGTTTTTATAAGTATTTTACAAGTGCTTCTGTTTTTAATGGTTGGATGTAAAGCATGTTTCTAAGATCAGGTTTATTAATATTTTCAAATCTATATCTAATTTTTTAAAGTCTGATTGTTCAGTCACTATGGAAAAGTGAATGAAGTCTTCTGTCATTTATAAATTTATGGATTTGTCTGTTTCTTCTTGTAGTTTGTTCAGTTTTTGATTTGAATATTTTGAGACTTTGTTATTATATTCATGTAAGATGAATTATTTATTTCTTTTATCATTATAGAATGATCCTCTTCATTCTTTTTGTCTTGAAGGTTATTTTGTTGGCAACTCTCTTGTTGGTGTGTATTTGATAAATCTTTTCCATTCTTTCAGCCTTCCTTTGTCCTTTTATTTTAAATGTTACACTAAGCAACATATAGTTATTAGACATGCTGCTTCTCCTCATTGTATCTTCCTTGATTCTTAGCTTTCCCTTCAAATATTTCATCTTTTTGATCTGTATTGTCTTCTAGGTCATATCCTCAAGACTTATTATACTACTTTTTTTAGTTGTATCTAATGTTTACTCTCTTCATTCCTAGATTTATATGTCGCTCTTTTATTGTCATTAAAAATGTTTCAAATTTCTTTTTAATTGTTAAAATATTCTTTGCAGATATTTAGATTATTAAAATAGCATTACATTATTTAGAATTATGCTGTGATTATTTTAAATCTCTAGGTCTGTTACAAGTAAATTGTGTGTGTGTGTGTGTGTGTGTGTGTGTGTACACCTTGGGGAAGTGCCTTACGCATTTGGCTTAAAAGATGTGCAGAATTTCCTCAGCTAGGACTGATTGTTGCTTTGAGTGGGTTGACTTTGCATCTGTTCTTTAAAATTTGGAGTAAGCTCATCTTCTGCAGGGCAGATCTATGATAATTCTATGAAGTTGAAGGCAAACCCTTCCAGAGGTTTTGCCTTTGTTTTTGCCAAGTATTGCTGTATTGTCACAGTCCCAATACTGGTTCCCTTTCCCTTATATGCCCCCCCTGAAAACATTTAATGTTTTAAAAATGCATTTTTTACGTAATTGGAGATGCACAGGCATTACAAAGAAATGTACAAGGAATCTCTGCACACCCTCCCTCAAGCAGTATTTGCATCTTACACATTTATGGTAGAACCAAGAAATTAACATTCGTAGAATCCATAGGGCTTATTTGGATTTCTCTAGTTAAATACATTGGGAGGGGGGCGGCATGCATGCACGTGCGCATGTCTGTGTAACTTGAGCAAATGAATGACATTGTATTGCCTTCTCCATAATCAAGGTACTCAGCTGAAACAAACAAAGTGGCATGTGCCTCTGGTCCCAGGTACAGGAGTTTGAGGTCAGCCTGGGCAACATAGTGAGACCCTGTCTCAAAAGTATTCCACTGTAATCTCATAAGATCCCCTTGTGTTACCCCTATGTAGGCACATCCTCATCCTCTGTCCTGACTTCTGGCAACCTCTGTTATATCTTGTATCTTATGTTATTTCATGAATGTTTCATAAATGGAGTCATGCTGTATGTATCCTGTTGATACTGATTTTTTTGCTTAGCATAATCTTGTTCATTTAAGTCGCTGTATGTAACAGTAGCTTATTTATTGTTATTGCTAGTACTGTTCCACTTATGGTGATTAGTTTAACCGTTTACCACTGAAAGACATTTGGGTACTTTCTAGTTGGGGTTATTACGAATGGAGTTATTTATGAACATTCTTTGCCCACATCCTTTAATGAAAACTTTCAGATATTTCTTCATGTTGCCAAAGTACCTTGGTTCTATATTGGAATACTTTCACTGTAAACCATAATTAAAGCAATAACCTATATCCGTATTTTTTCATTATTTTCATGATATTTTGAATCTAATTCGAAAAAATATCATTTTTTGTTTTGTGTTTTGTTGTTTTCCAGATTAAGTCAATCTTACTTTGTTTCTATTATGAGACTTTTCATAGATAGGGAAATCTGAAACTTACTCTTGTCAGTTATTGAAAGCTTAGGTGTTCTGTTACAGTACTTGGTATTCTTTACAAAAATGATTGCCACACTTTGAAATACAAAAATAAAAATAGTGATTTTTAGGAGGAAAGATTGTGACTGATGAAACTTGTTGAGTATAGTGTGTGTTAAATGTTTGTGTGAATATCCTTTGTTTAGGAAGTCGAGGCACAAGAGGTTCTCAAATTGATAGTCACAGTGGTAGTAGCAACTATCATGACAGCTGGGAAACTCGAAGTAGCTATCCTGAAAGAGACAGATATCCAGAAAGAGACAACAGAGATCAAGCAAGGGATTCTTCCTTTGAAAGAAGACATGGAGAGAGAGACCGTCGTGACAACAGAGAGAGAGGTTTGTAAACCAGAATTTTACTACATAGTAACATACTTCTAATAAGGAAATTTTTTAAATGGTTTTCAATTTACTTTTTTAATATAAAGTATCTTTTAAGATCTGTACTGATTACACATTTGAAACTATTCACATAGTCTTTGTTCACTTGCTGTAGGAAGGATTATGTAAACAGCTAGTTATCAATACCTAAAGGAGCAGCATACAAGAATCGGGGTGCTCTACTGCATGTCTCTCATCTAAACCAAATTGCTTAAAACTCTTAAAAAATTGTAAATGATTCAGTGCCATCCCAGGCAGTTATCATTCAGGAGATATCTAAGTCTTCATCTAAGGGTCCGTCTACTTACTCTTTAGCTGTGATCAATAAAGTCTTGTAAGGACTGCCAGAGAGGAGCAAAAAAAGTGGTAGGACTGGGATTATTCAGTGAAACATTTTATTCATATTCTGTTCTGAAAATGTGTAATATTTGCTTTTGTTCAGTTTATATTCTTGAATATCTTAAAGTTTTCTGTTAATTAAATGATCTCTTAAATCAATTTCAAAATAGGATTACTAGGAAGCACTTGAGGGTTATAAGTACTTGCTTTGGCATGCTTTTATTATCTGTACATATTAGGGCCTTTTAACATTTAAAATCTTAAGAAGGTGTGTCACTAATCTAGACTGATTTGTAAAGTAAAGTTCACGCTAACGCTGAAATTAAAATAGTGGGCAAGTTAGTGGACCAGAAGATTGAATGTTGGTGCTTTAGTTTGTGCTGAATCAAAGAGATATCTTCCTATCTTGATAATAGTAATGGGAGGATAGCAGAATCTCTCAGACATCATCTACTTTTGGGATAAGATCAGATGCAGGAGAGTTGGTTGGGTTCTTTGTTAAAGGTAAGCCCAGTGCATTTGGTTAAAGATGTGTAGGATTTCCTCAGTTAAAGATAGGGTTGGAGTTTATACTTTTTGTGTTTCTGAATTGTTTCTTCCATAGCACTTTGACAACTTCTCTTCAATACTATGTCCTGGTACTTTTTTTTTTCTATTTTCATATACTAGCTCAGGTTTTTCCTCATCTCATGCCTGAATTCAATAGGAAGATTTGGTTTCAATCTTGTATTTAGTTTAAGTGCACATACTAAGCTTCTACTAGGTGTCAAGAACTTTGATAGTTCCTTTAAATATATTTTTTACTTAATCTTTACAATGTCCCTGTGAGTGTATATATAATAAAGTAATTGTTTCACAGTTTAGGAGATTAGATCTAAGAGAAGTAAGTTGCTAGAATTACAGAGAAGGAACTCAAACTCAGGTCTTCTGACTTACTAAGTCCAGACATCTTTCAAATTTATTTTACTATAACTGCTTCAATAAATATTAGTTCTATGATTGAAAGAAAAACATATTTTTGAAGTTAATAATATATTTTGCAAATGTCTATTGAGTACCCATGAGAAGTACTCCAAGTACGAAGTACTTGGAGTATAATAGTTCTTGTCCTTGTAGAACTTAAAGTGGAGTGGGGAAGAGAGGGGAATTGTCCCTCTCCCACCTAAAGTAAATGATTATTGAGGTTATCAAGGAAAAGAACAAGAGACCCAGATAGAAATAATGAATAAGAGAGGACCTGCTATGACTTTTATGCAGAGGCATAAATACAAGAGAAGTAGCTAGCTTTTCAAAAATTAAAAGCATTCATGAAGAGAGCAGTTGCAATTCCATGAGGAAAGAAATAAGCTAACATGTCCTTGAATTAGACAGATGACTAATGTGGCTAGAGTACAGTGAATAGCACATATACATAGAGGTTGAAGGTAGAGATGTGCCCAAGTACCTTGTTCTGTCCTCAGATATTTAAGTCTTTCCTTTAGATCTGACCTTCACAGTCTTAAGTCCAGTATAAATAGATAACTGAAATATAATTGTTAACTTCTGTATAAAGTTCTATAAGAAGACAAAGGAACAAACACAATTCTGAAGAATTTCAAGAAAGCTGCTTTAACTAGGAAGGGGACATCTGAATCAGGGCTTGCAGAATATCTAAGTTGCTAGAAGGAATGATGGAAGTTTTTTCCAGAGAGAGGTGCAACATAAACAGACACACAGGATTAAAAGAAACATGCTTTGTAGGAATAAAGAATTATGTTGTGAGGTTAGAGTAGAGGTATGCTATAATTGCTAGGGAAGGAAAGGAGCCAGGGAAGAGGACTGATAAGAAACTTCAGGCTAGGTTCTAAATGACCTAATAAGTCAGGGTAAACATTTTGAATTCAATTGCTTTTCACTGCTTACAGGATAACTGCTTTTAAGCAGATGGAACAAATAGAGTTTTCATCAAAAACATTATCTGGGGGAAGACTGAAGGCAAAGATACCAACCAGTTAAACTATTGATGACAGTCATCTGAGAGGAGCCAATCAAGGCCTGAGTTAATGTCATTAACTGCAGAGATAGAGGCAGGAAAAGAAAGAAATATTGTAGAAGTGAAATTGATAGTACTTGGGTATAATGGGATTTGGATAATTCAGAAATTATTATTTTAATAAATAGATTTGTCATTAGTTAAGGAAATATTTGAAGGAATCACATTGTGAAGAAAATATTTTGGAAGAAAGGAAAGATAGTTTAGAGTAGTACCGTTACATCCTTTCCATTTTCCTTTGAAATAAGGGACATTGCCATTTTGTTTGGGAGAATAAAGGTCTTCCAAGAAAGTCTGAGTAAAGTTGTCTATTTCCTGATAGATTGCTTTATTCAGAAGTTTCAGGTATGAATTGCTAAGTTGCAGTATTGAGCTTGTTTCAGGTTATTTTGTAATTGTGATTTGGGTTATGATCCCTAAATCAGGAATTCAGACAATCTAAAACATAGTATATGGCATTTTGAGAATCCAAATTGTGATAACAGTAGGACCATTTTAATTCAGTTTCAGAAAAAGTGAAAGGTTTAGGAAAAAATGACTTTCCTAGTCCTAATGTCCTAATGTGTCTACATCTCTAATGGGCACATCATCAAAGTCACTTCTAGATGATAGTTGTGTTTTTAGGAAGAAAGGCAAGAAACAAGTAAGATTTCATTTTGTTGTAGCTTTAAAATTCTCTGAGCTTAAAAATCTGAATCTATAACCTCTAAATAGTAAATATGGATAAATCTTTTTCATCATTGTTAAGGAAGGGCAATTTAAGTTATTACTATTGAATCTTTCTCTTGAAATATTTGAGAATTATTCTACTTTATAAGTTGATGTTAGGTGTTCCATTTACCAGTCTATTGAACACATTGTAGTTTTATCTTGATTGATTAACCAATAGACGTATTTGTATAGCATGAAGATACAAACATTATAGTAGTCTAGATTATACCACAATAGTTGCTTTAAAAGAAAATGTCTCTTGTACATTTTTTGATCCCAGTCTAATTGCTCAAGCGGTCATTTAAGCAGCATGTATTCATTTCTCTGTGTTGATGTGATTTGTGTATAGATTGGGAAAAAATATATATGAAATGTGATGAGATTATCAGTTAACATTTTAGGGCAATAGCTTTTCATCTGAGTAATCATTTATATGATTAAATAAAACTTTTATTAGTAGTTAGTTAATTATAAATATATCACTGATATGAAACACTTTTTACATTTGATTGTTCCAAGATTGTTAGCCATCGATACCCTTAATTCTAGTTTAGTTTTGTTCTACGATATTTTCCTCACATAATAGCTGCACTTTGATGTGTATATATTTTGGCCTGAAATTAGAGGTGTGACTTACGAGGGAAATTTTTTTTTTCCTTCAGCTCCTATGTTCTACACCTCCTGCTGCCCCTATCCTTTGCCACCAGTGTTCTCAGGTCCTGCTGGGGGGACAGAGAAGATCAGAGGTGAAGGGTAGAGATGGCAGAAAGTGGGGTTGGAGCAGTGGGCTGGAGGTAGGGTAGGGAGCATGCAGAGAAAGATGAAAGGTGGATCAGTGGGAGGGGGTTGGGGGTTGATGGGAAGCAGAAAACATGATAGTTAGAGGGCAAATGAAAAATATAATTAAGAAAATAATTTTTAAAGGTCTAGGGGTGATTAATATTTGGATGATTAAATTTAAAGTAAATATAGTACTTGATTTATAATTTGTTGCCAGTATGACCCTGTATGCAGATAAAATTTAAGATTTGCCATGCTGTATTACCTATAGGTTATCTATCAAATTAATCACTGACAAAACTTGATTTTCATTGTAGATCAAAGACCAAGCTCACCAATTCGACATCAGGGAAGGAATGACGAGCTTGAGCGTGATGAAAGAAGAGAGGAACGAAGAGTAGACAGAGTGGATGATAGAAGAGATGAAAGAGCTAGAGAAAGAGATAGGGAACGAGAACGAGATAGGGAGCGGGAAAGAGAGAGGGAACGTGAACGAGATCGGGAAAGAGAAAAAGAAAGGGAACTAGAAAGAGAGCGTGCTAGAGAACGGGAGAGAGAAAGAGAAAAGGAGAGAGAACGTGAAAGAGAGAGAGATCGTGACCATGACCGAGAGAGGGAAAGAGAGAGGGAGCGAGACAGGGAAAAAGAACGGGATCGAGAAAGAGAAGAAAGGGAGAGGGAGAGGGAGCGAGAGAGAGAGAGAGAGAGAGAAAGGGAACGAGAAAGAGCAAGAGAAAGGGATAAAGAACGAGAACGTCAGCGGGATTGGGAAGACAAGGACAAGGGACGAGATGATCGCAGAGAAAAACGAGAGGATATTCGAGAAGATCGCAATCCAAGAGATGGACATGATGAGAGAAAATCAAAGTAAGAATGATTTGAATCAATTTTTGACAATTACATTTCAGTAAGGAATTCTTAAGTTTCATTTAATGCTTTTCAGTGTATCCCTTAATTTCCTATTAAAACTGTGTCTTCTCTACATGTTCTTGTATTTCAAATTTATTTTACTTACATATGTATTATATGTTTAGTGTAAAGTCTAATTGTCTAAAAAATAATTTTTAAATCCTATTTTTTTTTAAGAGTGATAGAAAAAAAGAGTCAATTTTATTTATTTTTTCATCTGGTTTTTGTTTTTCTGACACTTAGTTGTGTATATGGTGCTGGGATTCAAAGCTGGGTCCTTGTACATGGCAGGCAAGTGCTCTGCCACTGAGCCACCTCTCCAGCCCCTTTAAATCGTATTTTTAATCCAGGGGCTATAATTAATCTGTATTAGTCTGTTGTCTGTTGCTATAACAAAATACTAGAAACTGGGTAACATATAAAGAAAAAATACTTACGTAGCTCAGAGACTGAGTATGCAAGATCAGTCAACTGCATTTGTTTAGTCTCTCGTGAAGGCCTCCTTTGAGTGTGTCAAAATATCGTGAAGACACATGCAGAATGGGCCAAGTGAGTGGGATGGCCTGGCTCTAAACTAATTCATTCTGTGAGACCAGCGTTAATCCCTTTCAAGGGCATTGCCCCCTATGATCTAATCACCTTAAACTAGACCCTGCCTCTTAAAGGTTCTACCACACGTGAACCTTTGGGGGATAAACACCCCCAAAACCATAAAGTACTCTTCTTGTTTACTGTGCCTTTTTTATGGCACACAGGCTTACTTGACTTCCTAGACTTTTTCTTAGCTGGAATCCAACATAAAAGTGATAGTGAGTGAACTTGTGTCCCATCACATCCTCCTGATAACTAGTTAATGATGTTGACTAGTCCCCCAGAGGTACTGCTATGCTATTCCTTAGTGTCTTATGCTTGTAAGTATGAAGTCATCTCCAACCTACAGGAAATATTCAGAGTAGGAACTAAGAATTTCTGTGATCATTGCATATAGAAGATGAGAGAGAAGGAATGACCTCTGGTACTATGGAGGCATAGTAGGTTATTGGGGTCAAAAAATATTTTCTTGGCATGTTAAGGGCATTTTCTTCCTTTATTTCTTTATTTTCTTTTTTTCTCTCTGTTTTTCTCCCACCACTCTGACTTTCATTCTCTCTTCACGCCTGCCCACCCCCTAACTAAAGAACTTATTTGCTTGGTACCAGTGAAGTTGAAGGTTAGCTTTGGTTTGTTCTGATGTGGCTGTAACTAGATTCTTAAAGCATTAGGAATGGTATCGCTGTTGTTTTCCCTCTACTGGTTCCAGTCTCTGAAAAATTTTCTCCAGATGATGCCTCATTTGGCTTTAGGATTATATCTACTTTAGCAGCTCTTTCTTGTTTGGGGGCTCTCATTATTAATTAAGGAATGTACAGTGATTGGATAAACCAGTTTTTTCATCATTGCTGTTGCAAATTATGGGCAGACAATTCAGCACCACAGTGGAACCTTTTTCCATTAAATCGTGGTTGCTTTTCAGTCTGCAACCAAAATTTTCTTAATGCACTCTCCAGCTTATTTTCTTGGTTCCTTCTCCCCACATTTTTAAAACTTTCACATTAATATTAGCTTCAAGATACTTCTCTTAACACATGTAGGCAAACATACATAATATTTCTTGTACCTCCTCTGACCTCTGTATCTGTCTCTCTCCTATAATTCTCAAATCTTTATGTGTCTTTTCTTGAGTTCTGTGCTTTGGATTAATGTTTTTTTCCATAATTCTCATTTCTACTTATAATAAGCAATAGTTTTTCATGGCTAACTAAACCAATTTGGGGCTGACCTTAGAAACTTAGGAGTCAAACAGACCTGTGACAAAAACTAGTGAAATGATATTAATACCTTCAACTTTTCATTACTTGAATTCTCATCTCAGTAGTTTGAATTTATCCAGAGCTTTTTAAAATTGTTGTTACGTAAAAGGTTTGCTGAATTGTATAGTGTTCATTTTATTCTAATTTTGTTTCATTGAATATTTCCTTAAAATATTTATAAATTATTTTTCTCATGCTTTAAGTTTTTACTTCATTCTATTTATCAGTTATTTCTTGCTTTGTTAAATTGTCTCTAAAGTTGGTAGTTTAAAACAGCCACTATTTATTTGCTCATGATTCTATAGATTAGTTAGTAGTTTTACCCGGACTTATCAGAGTTAGTTTCTGCCAGTTTCTGCTGGTCTCACTTGAGATAACCATGTATCATGTAGTTTACTTGACAGTTCTGTGCCCAGATAACTCAAGGTGACCTTACTCACATGTCTGGCAATTAAGGCACCTTATTTGTTCTCCATTTGACTTTTCAGCCTCCAGTAGTTTAAACTCTATTTCTGTATGCAGTGATAGAGCATACCAAGAGACCAAAAGCAGAAGCTGCAAAGCAATGAGTCTTCTCCAGATTTGTTCATTGTCACTTTTACCACATTCTTTTGTCATATAGCAAGTCACTAGGCCAGCCCAGATTTAAAGAATGAGGAAGTAGACCCCCTGTTGATGGGAGAAGATTTAGATAAGGAGTTGTACAAGCTGGAGCCTATGAGTTGTCATGGTACATACCTACTTCTCCACTTGGTCACTTGGCTACATAAAGGAGCTCTCCAGATGTGTATGTGCTGCAGCATCTTTCTTCACTTTTGACCATAATATTTATAAACAAACAATGTTAATAAAAAATGAATAGTCAAAATATAATAAAAATATTAATATAATACTCGAATAATTTAAGTACTGAGATGTATAAATCAGTATTTATTTAAAATTCAACTAAGAAAATAGAAATACAGTGAAAAAATGAATTGTTTCCTTATCATGAAGCAAGTGATTTAGTTCTTTCTAAGAAGGGGAAAGGAAGTCACTTTTTACAGCATACTCATAATATCCCTGGCATTGGGCTTATGACATAACTAATTACCTCACTTTTAATAAGATATCTTCTCCCTGGCTTCAGATGACAAAGCTAAGATTTGATGAGTTTAAGGAACTTATTGAAGGCTTCATAATAAGTAAAGTGGAGATAAGTTGAAGTCATGGCTTTTTTATTCCAAAGATAATACTAGATTTTCTTATCTATCTTCCCTGCACAAGACAATTTCTATATAGAAGAATGCAAAATAGAAGACTGTAACATAGAAGAATATAAAATTGGTGAATTTTTGTTAGAGGGTACATAAATTTATTGATTTTTCTGCTGTATGTTACCACTTTGCACTATTTAAATCTGGCAATTTTCACTTGAGTGATTCTATATGAATAATGAAAAAAAGAAATGTTGCCATGTATTTTAAATCTACAATTTTAAATATTAGCAAATGAAGTAAAGAGTTTTTATTAAGAATACCAAATACTCTTTGTATGATACAGATCTGACGATATTGCTTTCCTAAAATTGTAAGTTAAGCAATACTAGTAAAAAACAGTAAAGAAATTTTCACTTGAGTTTTGTAAGTTGCATTTGTTTGCTCACTTTAGGAAGCGCTATAGAAATGAAGGGAGTCCCAGTCCTCGGCAATCACCTAAGCGCCGGCGTGAACATTCTCCTGACAGTGACACTTATAATAGTGGAGATGATAAAAGTAAGCACTTCCTATTTTCTGTGTCTTTGTATTCATATTCATTTGTAACTATGAGACTGTCCTTTGACACTGCTTGGAACTGGTAAAATGAAATTTTTAGTAGAAGTTTTCTTGCTCTGCTACCTCTAAATATGACTAAAGTATGCATTAGAAGTATAGTAATTTTCCTACTATTTATAGTTAAAGTCAAATTTTAATTTTTACTGAAATGACTAGCATTTGAAAAGTTTTCAAATGAAAAGAGATTGTCCAACTGTTATTTAAATGTAACATGCTGTGTTTATTCACCTAGTGAACATGTGATTACTTTTATCTTTTTGTATAGATGAAAAACACAGACTCTTGAGCCAGGTTGTACGACCTCAAGAATCTCGATCTCTCAGCCCATCACACCTCACCGAAGATAGGCCGGGCAGATGGAAAGAAGAAGATCGTAAAACAGAAAGAAAAGAGAGTTCAAGGCGTTATGAAGAACAAGAACTGAAAGAAAAAGTTTCTTTTGTTGATAAACAGAGAGAACAGACAGAAATCTTGGAAAGCTCAAGAGGCCGTACACAAGACATGATTGGCCACCACCAGTCTGAAGATCGCGATACATCTGACCGAGTTCATGATGAAAATAAGAAAAAATCAAAACTTCAGAAGAAACCTATTAAGAAAAAGAAAGAGGATGATGTTGGAATAGAAAGGAGTAACATTGAAGCAGCATCTGAAGATGGTCAAGTCTTTTCCCCTAAAAAAGGACAGAAGAAGAAAAGTGTTGAAAAAAAACGAAAAAGATCCAAAGGTGATTCTGATATTTCTGATGAAGAAGCAGCCCAGCAAAGTAAGAAGAAAAGAGGTCCACGAACTCCCCCTATGTCTACCAAAGAGGATTTAATTGAAATTTCTAATGATAAGGATGGTATGCTAGAGGATTCTCAGAAAAAAGAAGATACAGCCTTTAGTGACTGGTCTGATGAGGATGTACCTGACCGTACAGAGGTGACAGAATCAGAACATGGTGCCACCGCTGCTACTCCTGGTAGTACTCCTTCTCCTCTGTCATCTCTTCTCCCTCCTCCACCTCCTTTGGCTAGTGCCAGTACAGCTGCCTCTGCAGCTCTTGCCTCCGCTCCTGCTACTGCTGCTGCTGCCTCCTCCACCACTATTTCCACCTCTACAAACCCCATCAGCACCACCAATGCTACTTTTGCCAGTGAAGACTCCCATAGAAAATGCCATAGGACACGAGTAGAAAAAGTAGAGGTACCTCATGTGACTATAGAAGATACACCACATCGTAAGCCAGTGGATCAAAAGAGGAGCAGCAGTCTTGGGAGCAATCGGAGTAATCGTAGTCACACTTCTGGCCGACTGCGCTCCCCATCCAATGATTCTGCTCATCGAAGTGGGGATGACCAAGGTTGTCGAAAGAGAGTGCTGCATAGTGGCTCAAGAGACAGAGAAAAAACAAAAAGTCTGGAAATCACAGGAGAGAGAAAATCGAGAATTGACCAATTAAAGCGTGGAGAGCCCAGCCGAAGTACTTCTTCAGGTAATAAAGTTGAATCGTGATGATGTAGTCATTGTTTCCTGTGTTAGTATATTTTATGTAAATTACAATGCTAAAGTAATACCTAATTAGTCACTTTTTACATACACTTTTTAATGTGATTGCTAAGCTTTTTTTTTTTTTATGGAACATGAGAAAGGCTTATCCATCTCATTAAAATCTCACCTATTATCATTTTAATATCATTATTATAGTAGAGTTGCATTAAGTGCTGTTAGTGGTTTAATGTCAGGATTTTAATGATGTGTCTTGGTGAAAAGGCTGTATACTCAAGCCCTATATCTACATCTGCAAATTTAACCTTCCTACTATTCTTTCTGCAGCCCAATACTCCTTTCTTTTTTTTTTTTTTTTTTAACCTAAGGAAATAGGAGAGAGAGAGATCAAAGGATTAAGTATATTGGTGCCTAACCATTTTGTATACTTACTGAACCCAAGGCTGCTCTGCCACTGAGTTCCATTCCCCAGCCCTTTTAAACTTTTATTTTAAGACAAGGTCTCACTAAGTTGCTGAGGTTGGCCTTGAATTTGCCATCTTCCTGCCTTAGTCTCCTGAGTTGCTAGGAAGAATTACAAGTGTATTCCACTGAACCCATCTGACAAGTAGACTTTTATGTTTTGATTAGCACTTTGAGAGAGAGAAATCTTTCCCTAAAATGAGTACTTTGCATATATAAGTAGAGAAATGTATAAGTAGAATATACAGAGTATATAAAGTAATGAATGTATTGATAAAATATGTGGAACATAAATTGTAAGTTTAAAAGATCCTAAAATGAAGCTATTTGTTTCTTCTTAGTGTTAATTTTTGTATGTGGCATATATATTTTAGATCGCCAGGATTCAAGAAGCCATAGTTCAAGAAGAAGTTCTCCTGAATCAGATCGGCAAGTCCATTCAAGATCTGGGTCTTTTGATAGCAGAGATAGGCTTCAAGAACGAGATCGATATGAGCATGACAGAGAGCGGGAGAGAGAGAGGAGGGATACCAGACAGAGAGAATGGGACCGAGAAGCTGAAAAAGATTGGCCACGAAACAGAGATCGGGATAGATTGCGGGAACGTGAGAGAGAGCGAGACAAAAGGAGAGACCTGGACAGGGAAAGAGAAAGACTAATTCCTGAATCTGTTGAAAGGGACAGAGACAGAGAGAGAACTTTTGAGATTTCTTCTCAGATAGAGTCTGTGAAACGCAGTGAAGCCAAACTGGAGAGCGAGCATGAAAGAGACCTGGAAGGCACTTCCCGAGACACTGTAGCTTTGGATAAGGAAAAAATGGATAAAGAACTGGGATCTGTGCAAGGATTTGAAGATATGAATAAAGCTGAGAGAACTGAGAGTGTAGAAGGTGAGTGCCTCATCCTTTTCTCTGTTATACTATTCCATTCCTTTTCCAATCTCATGTGAAACAAATATTTTCTTTCAAAAGATCATCTACTGATAGGCAAACTGACTATATTAGGGGAAGTAGATTCATAAGGAAAGGTCCTGTGATACTAAAAAAATATCTCACCCCATGGTACTGTCAGTGCAAATTTGGTTCAAATAAGCCTAATGAAATAGAAGAAATAATGACTGAAGTAAAAGATAAGGGGATTGGAGAATGGCGTAATCAATTCTATATATCCCCTATTGAAATGAAACATTACTTAGATGAAGTTAAAGAATGACCATTATATTTTCCTAAATGTTAATAAAATCACAAAAAAATTGAAGTGACTTCTTAATTCAGAGAGGGTTCCTGCTTTCTAGGGCAGTTGAGAACAAATTTATGAAATAATAGCACTTGCTGAAATTGCATTTAGTGGCAGGTCAACTGTAGAATCCTGCTAGCACTCCCTACTCCCAGAACAGGAACACACAAAAGTCCACATTAACCTTTTGTCCCAGTCCGAGCAGTGTTGGCTCTGAGGAACCTCACTCTCTACTGCCTATACTCTTCTCCCTTGGCTACCGCTTTGCTAGCAAACTGACTCATCATTGGATTAAGAGGGCTCCAGCTCCAGTCTTAGGAGAGTTTCACAATGATTAGATTAGTGGTACTTAGTTACGCCAAGGTTGTATCTCCGTTAGAACCATGATGGTGCATGATTTGATACCATTTGTATTAAATTTGAGATGAAAATGTAAAATATGTGAAGAATCTTGAGGTAGAAGTGTTCTTTATCAAACCAAATTGGGAAATTTTATACACACACACATACAACACATGGCATGTTGAGAGGTCTAATCAGATAAACTAAGAGATGGAAGGATCTACATTTTTGTGGGGTTTTTTTTTTCCTCTTTTTTCATTTTGGTACCAGGGGTGCTTAACCACTGAGCCACATCCCTAGCCTTTTTTCATTTTTTATTTTGAGGCAGGATCTCACTAAGTTGCTGAGGCTAGTTTGAACTTGCAGTCCTCCTGTCTGAGCCTCCAGAGCTACTGGGATTATAGGCATGGGTCACCATGCACTTTTAAAACCAGTAGATTTTACTATAGGCCAAATAGTATCATATGGCAGATAAAAATAATAAAAAAATTACTACTTCTGTATTAAGTATCTCAGAGTATTCACCTCCTATCTATTAGACAAATCGACTCATGTCTTTCCATTCTCTATCCCTTTTTTGTACCTGCTCTTTCCATTTCCTGCTAGACCTTTTCCCTTTTATCATGTCTTCCTTACTTAAACTTTGTCTCAATGATAAGGCATTGTTTTAAATTCCTGTAGCACCTTGTTTGTACATCATTTATAGCATTCCCATAGAGTATTATAGTTATTTTTCCATGACATTCTCCCCATTGTACTATTTTCCTTTCAAGGGACAGTAGTTTTTCATTCTTAGCAATGATGCAATAAATGGCTGATGAATGAAGATATGTTGGATCTGTACATATACTCACCGCATTTTATTCTTTGGTGAATTATAGCCTAGGTTAACAGGGGTAATGGCTCCCCTGAGAATTCTGAAAATTCTGCGTCAGTGCCTACATGATTGTTCTGACATAACCTATCTCCAGGCACCAAGATGATGTGTGTTTTTTTTTAATTTGCCATATGATAGCATTTGATATATAGTAAAATTCACTACTTTTAAAAGATTCTTTTTAAAAAAGAGAGAGAAAGAGAATCAATTTTTATTGAGTTTTCACATGGCTTTTATTACTCTGACACTTAGTTGCATACGTAGATGCTGGGGTTTGAACCCGTGTACTTGCGCATGCTGGCCAAGCGCCATAACTGCCAAGCCACCGCTCAAGCCCCTAAAAGTAGATTCTCAGGTATCTTGGTTATCTGATTAGATATCTCAATATGCTGTCTGTGGTATTATTTCTTTTTCTATTTGAGTTAACAAGAATGTTTCTCCTCAGCTTTTTCCACATTATGTTTTCATCTCAAATTTAAGTATAAACAGCATCACATCATGAGCCATGGTTCTGATGAAAGTACAACCTTGGGGTATAATTGAATGTAATTGAACTAATAATTATAATAGCTCTCTTGTATGTCACCATCCCTCATCCCTAAAATGTTATCACCTGTTAGTTGTGACTATAGTTAATGCAGCATAGAATTTTAGAGGTAAATCACCTGCTATATGATATATTTATTCAGTTAAATTAAGAAAATGAGTTGAATAAGATTAAAAACTTATTACTTAAAACCTGTTATGTGTATTTATGTTTAGATATATATTTATATGACCAAGTGATTAAAATTGACTCCCTTAGAGATAATTGATGGGGATGTGGGGAGATTATTATAGAATTTAATAAAATAGAAAATTATTAGAATGAATAGAAACATTTTGTAGTCTCTTATTTTATGTGCTGCATATTCATAACCATTCAGCATAGTGTTGTGGTTTGAAAACAAGGATGGTAGATTCCATAAAACATATCAAGCACTACTAGAAATATTAAGCATACTCAGTAGTTTGAGAGGTAAGCTTACAATAAACTTACCAGGAGACAAAGTTTAGCTTAGGTACTAATTGAGAACAGTTGGTAAAAGAAAGTAGATGTATGCTACTAATACCAACAAAAGTATTTTTCAATTGTATTATAGCATTCTTCCAAAAATGTATTCAATAATTAGAGGGAAATTTGGGAGAGGAAAGAGAATTAGTGACTCTTTTTGCTATGAAATTCTTCCTATAATGAGTTAAGACTTAAGTTTAAAATATCTTTTTAAAATAACTTTCCAATGAGCAAGGTATGTAGTGGCACACACCTATGATCCCAGCTACTCGGGAGATGGAGTCAGGACCATTGCACGTTCAAGGCCAATGTGAGTAACTTTGCAAGACCCTGTCCCAAAATAAAAAAGGCAGGGGGTGTTGAGTAAAGGCAGAGTACTCCTAGGTTCATTCCCCAGTTCCACCAAAAAAACAAAAAATTTCAAATTTATGTAACTAATGAGTTTATTTAACTAAAGAAATTATTACAGCCTATTAAAGTTAGAAGATTTTCCTGAATGTTAAAGTTTTACTATCAAAAATTAACACACACATAATTAACATTAATGTACTAGTGGTAACTTTTCTGATATTTTAATTGTGACCTTATCTGATACTGCTGTTCATATTGTTTTACTACCAAAAGTAAATTTAACTAATTAAATTTTATTTTTCAGTTTTCTTTTGAAACTATCAAGTGTTTGGCTAGTTAAAAAATATGTATGGTTTCTGTTTTTTAAAAAAAATACTCTTCACAGTGTTACAGTGTATACAGCCTTTACCTTTTGGTTTGACTTAGGTATCCTTTCTCTTTAGTAGTTCTCTTTAGTACTTTTTTTGACATGAAATCAATTTGTCTGTTAGCAGGAGATGATGAATCCAAGTTAGATGATGCACATTCGCTAGGATCTGGTGCTGGAGAAGGGTATGAGCCAATTAGTGATGATGAACTAGATGAGATTCTGGCAGGTGATGCCGAAAAGAGAGAGGACCAGCAGGACGAAGAGAAGATGCCAGGTAATCTTTTGCAGAGATGGTTAAACATAAAAATCATCTGATTTATGGTATTAAAGTATCCTTTGTTCCCTTTCATGCTGTAAGAATTGATATAAGGCACTTGGAATTTTCCCCTTTATACTTTAAGTAAGGTTGAAAAGCCAATAAAAAGAAAATTATAGTCTATATGCCTGAGAGTTTTTAAATAGACATTGCCTATGATAAAAGCTCATTTGAAATCACAAAATTCTCCTGGGTGCAGCCATGCCAGCATACCTGTAATTCCCAGCAACTCAGAAGACTGAAGCAGGAGGATATCAAGTTCAAGGCCAGCCTCAGCAACTTAGTGAGTCCCTATCTCAAAAAATAAAAAGGGCTGGAGCTATAGCCCAGGGGTAAAACTCTCCTGGGTCCAATCCCCAGTACCAGAAATTAAGATTTATGTTATATGATGTAGAATCTGACCAAATACTGATTTGCCTACCAGTGTTCTACGTGGTAGACATACAATATAATGTGTCTATACTGTGGTGCCATAAGCCAACTTTTTATTTTGTTTTGTTTTTTTAAAGAGAGAGGGACAGTGAGAGAGAAAGAAAGAATTTATTCAGTTTTTCATGTGTCCTTCATTGCCCCTACACTTCATTGTGTACATGGTGCTGGGGTTCAAACCCATGTCCTTGTGCGTGGTAGGCAAATGCCATAACTGCTAAGCTACCACTCCAGCCCCATAAGCCAACTGTTCAACTATAGTCATTGTAATTATATTAATTATAGTTGGATACTATATAACTTCTTTCCATCTTCTAAATTCAGTTATTATTTTTTACTTATTGTACTTTATACTTTGCCAGAGCTTACTTAAGTGACTATATCATGAAACAAACATCCCTTGACATTCTCATTGAATCATATCAGTTAATATCTGGTTGTTCCCAACCATTTTTTTAATCATAGGTTCTGTGATTATTCTATGTAAAATATGAAATTTTTATTTTTCTCTGCTTTTAAATTTCAGAATTTCTCATACAATGTAGAAGGTATAATTGTTATCTTTGTCATTTTTTTATATTGGGTATTTCTAAGTAATACATTATTATTTTTCTTCATTTGTTCCTTAATAATAGTCATTGTCTGATTCTTAAAGGAATTTCATAATTATTTCCTTTGGAATGTATATGTGTGCTCACACGTGCAAACCAAATATGCTCCTAGATTTAATCCTTGATAGGATTATGGTACTAAGTTTCAAAATATCAAACCTTACTATAGAGAAATAATAGAGTTCTTAGAGAAATAATAGAGTTCTTTTATTGGGGATCTCCTGTTTAGTTGTTATTGCTGTTGTTTTTAAGAGAGAGAGGGACAGTGAGAGAAATGAAGAGAGAATCAGTTTTATTTAGTTTTTTATGTGGCTTTTGTTGCTCCGACACTTCCTTGTGTGCAGTGTGATGGGGGTACAATCCCATGTCCTTGCCCATGCCAGGCAAGTGCCATAACTGCTGAGCCACCTTTCCACCCCATTCCCACACTCCCCACCCCACTCCCTGTTTTTTTTTTTTTTTAAAGAAAGAGGGGACAGTGAGAAAGAGAGTGAAGCAATTTTTATTTAGTTTTTCGTGTGACCTTCATTCCTCAGACATTGCATTGTGTACCTGGTGCTGAGGTTTAAACTCCTGTACTCACTCATGCCAGGCAAGTGCCGTAACTGCTGAGCCACCACTCCAGCCCCCAGTTTAATTTTTAAATGAGTTATTTTATAGAGTTGGGTCAGCCTGCCTGTTTGTTTTGGTGGAGAATTCTTAGATTCTAAATATTTGTTTTTAAGAGAGACCTTCCATTTTAAGAAAATGACATTATTTACTTATGTATAGGTTTATTTATTTACTTACTAATTAATGCTCTGTTTATTTGATTTATATAGTCATACTTATGTATCCATAAGAAATTTGTCCAGGAACTCACACATACCAAAATCTGCAGATGCTCAAATCTCTTACATGAAATGGCTCAGTATTTGCATAGAGCATATCCTTATCCTCCTGCATGCTTTAAATTTATAATACCTAATACAGTGTAAATACTTTGAAAATTGTTGTTTAGGGAATAACAACAAGAAATAAAGTCTGTACATGTCCAGTTCAGACTTCTTTTTCTATATATTCTTTTTATCTGCAGTTGGTTGAATCCACAGATACAGAACCCATGGACACCAAGGGCCAACTCTGTTTCTCTGCAGATAAGAATTCTGGTTTTTGATATATAAAAGAAAAATGTTATTTTTTTTTTAACTTTTTACAGATCCATTAGATGTGATAGATGTGGATTGGTCTGGTCTTATGCCGAAGCATCCAAAAGAACCAAGAGAACCTGGGGCTGCACTCTTAAAATTCACACCTGGAGCTGTTATGCTGAGAGTTGGGATTTCTAAAAAGCTGGCAGGTTCCGAACTCTTTACCAAAGTCAAAGAAACATGTCAGAGACTTTTAGAAAAACCCAAAGGTAATTCCATTTTACTTTAACTACATAATGTTTGCTCTAGTGAGATGCTATTGAAAAGAATTTTATTTGGTTGTCATGCAGTACTTACACCATAGAAACTGCTTTCTGGAGGAATCATTTATATTCATTCTTTAATCCTCAGAGTCAAATTTCCTTTCTTACATTTATTTTGAGAAAAATTTAATGCTACAGAAAAGTTGCAAGTATACTAAAGTGAACTTTCTGTATCAAAATTTAATTTAGTGAAGACTTAAGTAAGACCTGAAACTATGAACTGTTTGTAAGAGGAGGGTTTGATTGTTTAACAGTCAGACCTTTCCTATTTTTTGCTGCAATGGCAATGGTACTAGAGAACTGATAAATGATGCTGAATGTATGTTTCATATGGAATAGAGCATAGTTATATTTATTATCACATCCAGTGTGTAATTTTCTCCTTACACTAATTATGTTATTGCTTAGACCAATGCCTACTCATAATACATGTTTGCAAAATAATTGATGCCCATGATATTCATTTGCTCTGTTCTAGTACCCCAACACCGAAAAGAGCATATCTCCATGCCATTTATAATTTAAAAAACCAAAACAAAATAAACCTAGGTTTAAATGAAAAACTTAGTGTACTGAAATTGAAATTTCTTTCATCTAGATTGACTGATTACAAAATGATTAAGTTCTTCTGGGTTAAACTTTTTCTCAGTTGTTTTGCATCCTTTGTTTTAGTTGATTTTTAGTTTGTTTTTAATCTGTCTTTTGAGTAATTTGGCATTGGTAGGTTCAAAACCACAGACACTTTGAAAATTTAGCTGTTATAATCTCTAAAGAAGTTTACAGGTTTCCCAGTCTTTTACACAGGTAAAAGAAAGTGTTTTGCATTCTGTTGCTGTGAAAACAGAAAGTAAGGATGCCAGTAAAATCTGTCCTACTGAGCAATTTTCAAAGATGGGTGTGGGTTCAATGCAGATTTCTTTTGTTTGTAACTATAATGAAATGGTCATGTTTGTTTGAAGTGTGTGTGTGTGTGTGTGTATTTAGTTGACTTAAACATTAATGAATAATCTGAGGAGTTACCTTATTTTTCCCTTAAACTATCTCAGCTCAACCATGGAGATTCTGATTCTGATTCTGATATAGTTTTAAAAAATTCCTCAGGTGATTCTTCTAATGGACTTACAGAGTTTGGGAACTAGGGCTGATTTATTGTTTACATTTATTTAAACCCTTATGTTATATACATATCAACTAGGTATAGAATCTGTTGACTACGTATATTGCATAAGAGTAGTTTCTTGTTAATTTTCTAATCTCATTGCTTATAATTTGCATTTCAAAAAATTTGTAAGTTCTATAATGCAGCTTCGTTCATTCTCAATCAAATGTATCTGGTATGGTTTTTCTGAGGTGCTATCTACTGCTTTCCTTTGTGGAGTCTGATAGCAATGTGCTTATGAATAGAGGCAGTATCTGGTGCCTTTGGAACTCTTGACTATTTATTTGAATTATTGACTGGTCTTGTTGTATTTTTACTTCTTTTTGTCTGTTTCACCAGTGTGTTTTTTTTTTTAATCAATTATTTTCTTGATTCTTCTGTTATTTGTTGTGTTTTATCCTTCCTTTGCGTGTTGTGACTTAAAATTATATTTGTACTAATTTAATACATTGTCTCATTTTTATAGTGGCAATATAGTCTCAAATTTTTATAGTCTGACTAACTTGTCATCACTTTTCTATCAGCTGATTTTTTTTAAAAGGTCATGGTCTTGAATATTACTGCATTTGAATATTGCTATAATACAGGACTAAAATATGTAATTTTAAGTAATAGTTGATGAAAGGCAGCATACTGAATTTGATTTCAGTAATTTCTTTTTTTTTCTTTTTTTTTATTAGAAGTATATAGACATACAGTTGAAGGGGAAACATTATCAAAACATTAGCAATCAATGGATATAAACTTTGTTATCCAGGGGAAAAGCCAAAACATGGATAACCACCTTGGGTTTTACCTGTTGCAGTTTCCCCCAGAAGAACTCATGCGTTAAATGGGTATCTCATGGAGGAATAATATCGGCTTCTGGGATGGTTCCCTCATCTTCCCAATCTCCAGACTCCTATGACTTCTTCATATACCCTTCCCCCTCCCCATCCTCCTCCCTACACCTCCAAGTATCCTAGAGAGCCATCCCCCTATTACTCTGAAAGTC
>PVKS010003181.1:6866-107396 GCA_004027875.1 Aplodontia rufa | reverse complement strand
TGAGTAAAATCAGCTTAACCCAGAGATCTAAGGGTCGATTGTCTCCACTCATCTGTGGAGGTGGGGACTAGACCCTGGACAATGAGAAAGTTGGTATAGTAGCATGTGCTAAATCCAGAAAAGATGTAATGCTTTACAACCTAATACTTTTTTTAGAGATATAGTGGGAAGGGGAAGGGTGGGATAAGGGAGGGTAATTGGGGGGGGCACTCCTGGGGATAATTGCAATAACCAGAATATATACTCATTTTATATTATTTTGTTAAAATCTTGTAAGGTTGTTCAAAAATTTAAAAAATGATAATACTTAAAAAAAAATCTCCAAAAGGGATATCATGTTTTAAATCTGGATAAGGTGTAGTGTTATACAACCTAATACATTTTTAGAGATGTTTTGGGAAGGGGAGGGGAGGGATAAGGATGGGTAATTGGGGGGGGCTCTTGGGGGTAAATCTAATTTTCAGAATCTATATATACATATATATAAATTTTTTCATAAGAAAAGAATATATGCATATCATATTGTTACTTTATATGCATTTATGATTGTACAATAACTCAATTTCTTAATAAAAATAATCTCCAAAAGGCAAAGTATTTCTCTTCAAAACTTTCTGAACTTAATAGTAATAAATGAAAAGTTCACAAACAATTCCTTCTTATTTTCTACTTTGTCTCTTTGGTTCTTTCATTTGAAACACAGAAATGCTTCCCATCTATAATTAATCCATAAACATTTGTTCAGTACTCCTTGAATTCTAATACTAAATAAGTGAAGTGTGTCACAGAAATGAAAATGAAGTACTTTTGGGAAATATCCAAAACACTTAGTAGGATGATATATGGGTGCCTAAAGGAAGAAACTTTAAAAATTACAAAGGTCAAACAGAATAGCATACATATTATTATGGAAGCATTAAAAAGTCTCACTGAAGTCAGACATATGGATTACATGCCATCAATCACTGCAATGACTGAAAGTAATTTTAGTAAGTGGTTATATTCTACAATGTAATATATCTTAACTGAACTGTCCACAATCTCTCCACAAAACAATACTTCTCTCAAAAGGAAACTTTAAAATTAAAAAAATTATATAATAGAAAATGAATTCTTCCTAGGGAGTTACCGCACATAAAAAGTGAATTACTATATGCTGAATTTTTCTAGATTAAAAAGTCTACATAATACTTCCTCTCTAGGAGAAAGGATAGAGGGAGGAAGGATAGTGAAGCACATAGGCAGACAATCAACAAATTAGCACACCTTTTATACCCATTAGAAGCCAAATAATACTATGCAATTATTTAATTCTGGAAAAAGCACAAATACACACATACCCATCACACACATACATACACATTTATTGCTGCAAGGGGGAAATGTAGAAAATCAAGAGACTGGGATGTGGGCAATATGAAGGTGACTGGATTTGGATCAAATGCATATCATATTCTTGTTTTATAAGCATTTATGATTGTAAAACAACTCAACTCCTTAATATAAATAAATAAATTTAAAAAAGGAAAATAAAAATACTTTCTCTCTGGATTGTTATTGAGATAACAGTGAAAAAGATACCAATGGCACATGCCATAAAAGCAGGGAAGAAAAACATGGGTTGCCTTCTACTACTCTACATGATCAATGCAGATTTAAAACCAATCCCTAACTTTCACCTTAAATAGGTCAATCTAGCAGATGCTTAGTTTCTTAACACCATTATCTGTATTTGTACAGTTCAATTCGGCACTGAGGAATCTATGATTTCTTCAGGGATGCATAACATTGCCCCTTGAAAACTTATCAAATGATTACCTCATATTGAGCCTCCATAAATCCTTCTTTTCCTTACCCTTTAAGTAACTGAGGTTCATTCAACAACAATTCATTTTTTCCCTGAATGACAGGTTGCATGCCAGTAATTCCAGCTACCCAGGAAGTAGAGGAAAGAAGATTCCAAATTTGAAGTCAGCCTTGGCAACTTAGAAAGACACTGTCTCAAAAATAAAATTTTAAAAAGGTTAGGGATATAGCTCAGTTTTTGCCCAGCATGTGTGACAACCTGGATTCAATCCTAGTAACACACACACATGCACACATCACTCGTTTATGATCTACACAAGTTGTTTAGTCAACACAATTCCTAAAATAAATACATACTGTGTGCCAGACTCTCTTAACGGACAATTAAGTATGAATAGGAAAATATCCCTGTCAATAGGAGCTCATTATTTCTAGTATGTTAAATAGAAAAGGGAGGAATAAAATAAAACTTGGTAACTTAAATATCAGAACCATAAAACATGTTACAGTTTAATTAAATGGTGCAAATCTGGACACACTCGACAAACCATTTCTATGGACTTGTCTCTAACCCATTTTATAGCTACTAAAATAATAAATTCCTACAGATGTGGTTAATACCTTCTGAATCAACTGGAAAAGAACATCTTTCAGTATTATCTTCTCATTGACTTTAGTGATATTATTCTCATTCGCCATCCTACTATCTAAAAAGTAGACTCAATTCACTATTACCTTGCTCTGCAACTCTTTCCCTAAAAATTCTACCTTCTGTACATTTTATCTTGCTTTACTCTCAATTCCTATGTATGGCCACTGTTTCTTCAATCCTTCTTCACTTATTTATCACTGGCAGTTATTTTTTTTTTTCCCTTTCACATAATCTCTCACTGATGATTCCCTTCTCCACCCATTTTAGTTAAACTCCTACAAAAGTCAAGATCTCTAAACAATTCAGCAATACTACCTCAATAAAATATTCTATAAAGTCCAAAGGTAGAGAAGGCAGAAAAAATGAAGACATGGACTCAAATGATAAAAGCTATACAAGGATTGTTATTGGAATACTGTGGTAATATGAAGACATCCACTTCTATACAGCACATATGCAATCAAAAAGGATCTCAATTTGTACAACTAGGATTTATTTTTACTATGTCCACAAACTGATTCATGCAAGCAGCTCACAAGGTATAAATAAGCATCACTCTGTGCTGGGCTCACACTGATAACATCACTGCATTACAAGCTATAAATTCAAAGATATCCATTGATAGGGTCTTGTCAATACTAAAATCACCCAGTCCTCTCCCAACATACCACTTTCACCTAAAAAAAATGTGATATTCTCTATATATCCAAACTCAATTTTGTCTTTCAATGCAATGTAAAAGCCAACTGCTACCTCATTTACTTTTGAATCTTGTTCTCCCTGAATTTTCATGTAAATCATATTCTCTTGGTGTTCATCTAATAAGCCTTGGAACTCCTTTCTATATATCTTCACTTTCTCAATAACTACATGCTAGATTGCATCATTTTAGATAAATACATTATTTCTCTCACATACACTGATTCTCTTCCAATGGACATAAAAAAGAAGTTGTGTATTAATTAATCCAAGATATTATCTCTATTTCCTAAATACTCTGAATCCCAAATTCCCATTTCTACCTTAAAAATCAGAATCTTATGGATTTAATATAGATCTAAAATAATCACAATTCATTCCATTTTTTAATCAGCCACACTGAGAAAATCAACCTTCTCCAGCCATAGAAAAAGTAAAGTGTCATGATCTACTGTTTTTGAGTCATAAGTGGTGAATACTATTTTCAATCTCTCTTAACTAGTAACATTAAATATTCAATATCAAGTTGGACTACAAATCCTTTCAAAATACATTCCAACCAAGAAAATGCATTTAATAGCAGTGCTGAAATAACCATCAATTTGCCTTTGTTATCTTATCACTATTTATATGTAGACATTTATAATGACCTTTCTCTTACCTAACTTCTTGAAATTAGCCAGTAAATGAGGCAATTTTACCCACAGTACTTATATGAGAACATTCTATCTTATAAAAATCTTAATTGGAAATTATGAGAAGGAAGACAATTTTAGGATCTATAATTCTGTAAGTAAACAATTTACCAAGTTAGAATTTAATTTCTTGTGGAAAATAAATATAAATATAAAATGATCATTTTATTGTCCTACATGTAACTAGGTAGAACGTAACATAGAATATTTCAAATAATCAAACAAACATAGGGATAGTTGTTTTTGTGTGTTTGTTTTTTGTACTAGGGATTGAACCCAGAGGCACTTTACCACCTTGCCACATACACAGCCCATTTCTTTGGTTTTGCTAAGTTGTGTAAGGCCTCACTAATTTGATGAGGCTGGCTTTGAACTTGCAATCTTCATGCCTCAGCCTCCCAAGGTGCTGGCATTAAAGGCATATGCTATTTTGCCCAGCTAAGGGGATGATAATTTTAATCAATTGTATAGTATCATTTTGGAATTACTACCTTTATTAAATAAATTATGAGATATACAATTGGCCTAGATTTTCAAGCAAATGATTTATCAGAGAGTAATAAAACTCAAGAGATACAAGTAGAGGTTAGAGGTTACATTTGTTTCCTTTAAGTTTTCTGTGGTCTATTTCTTCTGCTTCCTCTAGAAGGACCCTGATTGGTGAGATTTCACAGAATGGGACACTTGCTCACTTTTTCCCCTCTTTATTCTTTTTAGTTATATACAACACTTGACTACATGCTGACATTGTCACGAAGATTTGGAACTCAAACCACTCCAATTCAATACCTGCCATTTCTCCCCACCTGAAACTTCTCCCCACTCCCCCCCACTCCATTGGTATCTCCTCAATCTATTTACAGCTTAATTTAAAAAACAAATAGTGTCCTGTGGATACACCAGAAGCCAGACCCACCATGTCACATTCTTGCATACACACAAGGAAGTTCATCATATTCACTCCACTCTTTGTCCCTTTTCCTGTCCCTTCTTCCTCCTCCTCAATCCCTTTTGTATACTTTACTGATCTTTCCTCTATTTCAACAAAATTCCCTATTCTTTTATTCCCTTTCTGTTTTTCTTTTAATTTGCCCTGACCTTTATTTTGAATTTCGTAATAGAAAATTTCTGTGTTCAATGGTCACCCACATAAAGTCCACTTATTCTTCCTTTTATGCTCATTTCAAGTTCATAGTCTGATAATGTGAAAGCTTCTTTCTTAACAAAACAGATAAATATGTTGACCCTTGTTCTTATCTCCAGGGTAAAGGTTCATGGATTCTCTGAGATTTAAAATTGAGAGAAAAACTGAATTACTCTACAGAATTACTCTACATTTCTCCCATTGTCCCTACATATTTTTAGTAGTTTTCACTACCATGGGAGAGAAAATTAAAATTCATATGCTTTCCTGTTATGATTTCTTTCACTTTTTCAAAAATTTTCCTTCATTTCAGGAAATGTGAAAGGTTTACTAGATTAAGAATATCTGTTCCCTTAACCAATGCTGACGACCGAAACCACAGCCTTATGCAAGCAAAGCAAGTACTCCACCACTGAACTACAAACCATTCAGAGGCTGACTTTATGAATTTGGTATAAAACCATCTTAAATATTTTTACATATGTGGCCTCACTGGACAGGAGGAGCTGTTTTTGTCAGGCAGGTATTAAACTTTCCAAGAATCCTTTTTCATATTATAGTAAAAGCAACAATGCTTTTATAAAACAGTAACAGATTCCCGTAAGTTCCTGGTTGACTTCCTTATTTGATCATCTCTCCTTATATGGCACATTCCCTTACTACTAAATTGTCTATTTTTACTTTCATCGATATTTACAATCAGTAATTTTTGCCTTACTTCCTCTTCCTCTTCAAACATTAAATGCATCATATTTACTAAGCCTCTGCCATTCACATTAAAGAATAAGCTCAAAGTAGACACAGAGATCAGGGAACTTTGGATCATCACATTCAACCAAAGCCTTAGGTCATGTTCATGCCTCCATAAGTCCACCACATGGATTCACAGTTTATAATATGAAATGGTTTTTCCTTTAGGTGACCTATATTTAACCAACAATGAAACACTTTGAAACACACATAAGAATGACTGAGTACTATATCAATCCAACTAAATCATTGCTCAAAACAAAGACTATCTTTCTTCTGGAAATTTCCTATAATTAGCATTATTAGTGGACTACTGCTATAGTTATCCAGAATACAGAACAAAGTTTGGGAATGTACAGGTTTTAACCAACATAGGCACTGCAACAGACATCACCACAGAACATGTGAGGTGACACATTAAAAAGAGGTACATATATAAAGTGACATGAAAAAACTCAGAAAGGTGTTTATCTTTAGATAGCTTCTAGATATGGTCCCTTCATTATCATTCTAGAATGTGATAATAGGTTAAAGAAATTTAAAACAAAACAAAACAAAAATAGGAACACAGATGATTTATGATCTGCACAGAATATGCTGTGAATCTGAATCTAGACACTACTACCATGCTTTATAGTGTGTTCTGAAATGTGTTCCAGAAAATTACTGAATATATTCCCTGCCAATAATAAAGGCACTGTTACATAGCCTGTCTGAAATTTATTATCAACTACCTGCTCTTCCCCTCTACCATGCAAATGATATGTTATCACACAACTCTGAAGTTCTGCATGTCACTTACATTCCACTCCAAAGTTTAAACACAAGCTCATGACTGTAAATGAAATCCATGGCACTTGACTTGTGTATCACCCCCTCATTCTTTCATTAGCGATTTTTGCTTAAAAATACTTTGTTAAACATTTCTGATAAACTAGGAAAAACAAACTCTTCCTTATTATAGAATACAAAAAAAAACTATCCACCAATTCATGAAAGGTTCAGCTGAGTACAAAAAATACAGTGTAAAACTTTGATGATAATTAGAATATTTGAGGAATTTTCTTAAAACCTGTATTATTTTACAAGAAAAACATCATCATCAAAGACAAAGAAAGACTTTGGAAATGTTTCTAGTAAAATAAGCCTAAAGAGAAACAGCATGTGAAAATCATACAGGATTCTTTTCTGAATCTTGTATAATGGGAAGAACTCTGCAAAAAATTAGTAGAACATCTCCCAAAATGACAATATGGACTGTATAGGTGTTATTTTTTAATGCCAGTAAAGCATTCCATAATTGTGAAATTTTGGCAAGAGTTAATATAAAAGCATGCCTATGCTCTTAGAAAGCAAATTCTGAGCAGCTCTGGGTGAACGTGACATAATGTCCACAACTAATATATAATTTTAAAATGTTAACACTGAATAAACACATATAGAAGGAAGGGAGAGGGGAAAGATGAGGGGAAAGGAAATAAGGAGATAGGATGAGGGGGAGGGAGAACAAAGCACAAAGACTGTCAATCTGGAGGACAGTATGAGGTTTCTCTATATATGATTCTTACAAGACTAAATCTAAGACTATTTAAAAAGTAAAAAGTCAAAATAAACACAGATTTAAGGTATACTTATGATATTTTTGAATCTCCAATAAGTGCAAAATTTGGAAACTTTAATGGTTTCTATCTCTGACAACCAGGATACTACTTGGGATTGGAGAAAAAGTAGTGTTTTTATTATAAACCACCTACATCCAGTAAGTTTTTTAATCCATGGCCACCAGGTATCATTCACATTGGATTTGTTTTAAAAATCTCATTTCACCTATTAGATTGGCTAAAAATTTAAAGGCTGTTAATATTCATAAAACACAATTTTCTGTGAAAATTAGCACTGCCCATTCACCCCTGTATTGTGGTGGCCAAAAAAAGCATTTTGAAGGCCAATTTCACAATATCAACTAAGACCAAAAGCATGCATAATTCATGATCCAACAATTCCATACCTAGAAATATATTCCATAAAATTAAGAATCAAATGTATCTATATATACATATATATAACATATAACATTTACATTACTGCATTATATGTAGTAGCAAAAACAAAATTTTTAAAAAGTTAAACTATATTTCTTAAAGTAGAAAAATGGATAAACCCATTACTGTATTACTTTATATCCAATAAAATGTCTACAGGCAAATTTTGTTTATTGGTTTAAAAATATGTCCATGATGAAACAAAGTAAATTACAAAATGCCATCTACCATAATGATCACACATTTGTAAATAAATTACACGTAACTTAATGTAAGTTTAGAAAAGATGTAGATTACAATATATACCACAAATGGTTAACATTTGTCAAAACTTGGAAATAGGAATATAAGATGAAAGACAAAGAACATGTATATCATTGAATGACTTGTTTATACACTACAAGTTTAAGGGCAATGATGGCTATTTAAAAAAAGGTAACACTGAACTTAGCTTTAAGAGCTTAAAATTCAAAGGTACTAGCCACTGAAGTGAAGCCATTACATTACACACATGTATGATTATGTCAAAATGAACCCCAATATTTTATGTATAACTATTATGTACCAATAAAAGCATTAAAAGTACAGCATTGCCATTTTTAAATTTCATGAAGCTCAGGATTCAGAAAAAAAACACATGTGAATAAAAGATATTGTTTCTCTTCCTTCTGATTTCTGTATCTACTCAACTTAATAGTAAAATTAAGCCTATGTTTTTGGCCCAGATTCAGCAAACTATAGCTTGTGGTCCCAATCTGGCCCACCACCTCTTCTTTGTAAATATATTTTATTAGATTATAGTAGCTTTTATTTGAGTCCCTTTCACATTACAGTGGCAGAGATGCTTATTTGTAAGTGTATGATTTATCAATTCTGATCCCTTACACATACTGTTTGCTGACCCTTAGCACAAACTAAAAAATACCATATTGTTGAGTATTTTCTTTCATGTAACATAAAAGTATATGATTACAACACTGATCATATATTAAGGAGATCATTCTGACCTTGAAAAATAATTTAAAATATATTAATTTAACTTGGGAAATGTAAAAGGAACATCTTCACAAACACATAAAGGAATACAAGTCAAATATCATAATACAATTAAAAGTACAGAATAATATAAGAATGGAGACCCAGACAACAGTATATATTGATTGATGATATTTTTAGCCTCTTAAATGTTCTGTTGACAAATTTAATATACTTTCAAACCTTTGTTTATTATCACAAAGTCTTAAAGTTCTAACAACTGTTTTTACTGCTATCATATCATAGGCATAGGCATACAGAGGTAATACTGTTGGATACCCTCTTGTACACACCTATCTATTAAGATAGGCTGGGCAATGTAGTTAATACTCCCATGATGGATACTGCCGTTCATGTTCCAGAAGCAGATGATTAACATTTCAAATAATCAGCATTTAATATCAAGTTCACTTAAGTAAAGCAGAAAATAAATGAAAATCAGAATGGTGTGGGTTTAACTGAAATATTTTTGGGACACTGAATTTTTTATTCCATTCCCAAAGAGGAGAATATTAGTGATACCAGGAAAATTATGGAACCACATATAATACAAGATAGCATGACCATGGTTCAAAATATCAATCCAAGAATCTAGCACTCCCTTATATACCCACAAGTGTGATTCATCCAAGCTTTAGATTTGAACACTGGAGAAGGGATGAACTGCAGTCAGTCTCAAATCCTGACCCAGAATAAGACCTACTAGATTTAACAAAAAGGTACCTAGAGCACTTAGTCCAAATAACCCAAATAATTAAGAAGATATTTTAGGATATGCCTAAAAACATAGACATGTGACTCAAATGAGGAATTTTTATCTTACAAATTAAAAAAAATTGGCACAGATGAGGCACACAGGTACTGAGATAGCAAAGCAACCATGTAGGGCAACCATGAGGTTGCCATAATTACACTTTCCACACAAAAATATCTCTTCTATTTGGAAAGTAAAATATGAATAAAAACCACAATAGATAATATACAACATTAGAGAGAAGCACAAATACACTGACAGTAAAGTATTACTCAACCTTCCAGGTAATTAATTGGCAAAAAGCAGGTCACTTTTATCCCTGGACATACTTCTATAAAAGTTGTGAGATATAAAGATGCAGTAAGATCCCAGAAAGGAGAAATAATAGCAGTATTTGGGGAATGGTGTGGATAAAATCACTGCAGAAGATATATATGATGTACTTGTCCACACAGTCACCACCTAAGAATACAAAAGAGAAGATTGCAAATGGATATAATGGTTACCACTCAACCATGCCTCATGACATGTGGGCATCATCTTCAAATACTTAATTCCACTACATAAAAAATAAGTCTCAGAAATCCTAATGCTAAGTAAACCCTGATCAAAAAAACAACTTGATGAGCAGCATAACCCAGAGAACCAAGGGTCAAATGTCTTCACTCATCTGTGGAGGCTGGAGCTAGACCTTGGCCATTGAGAACGGAGGTCTAGTATCATGTTTTAAATCCAGATAAGGTGTAATGTTATACAACCTAATACATTTTTAGAGATGTTTTGGGAAGGGGAGGGGAGGGATAAGGGTGGGTAATTGCAGGGGGGCTCTTGGGGATAAATCTAATTTTATATATATATGATATTATTTTGTTAGAAGCTTATGTGATTTTTCAACAAATATTGAATAAAAAATATATATGAAAAAAAAACTTGATGAAAATGATGAAATGGTCATTGTCCCTCCTCTGTTCTTTTGTTGTGGTTTGAATACCCATCTTGCATTCCAAATTATTTTTATGACAGGTAGCCTCCTATTCGTTCTTTGAATCAGTATTTTGCTTGTAGCTTCTTAAAACAAATACACAGATATACCAATCCTTGGAGTAAAAAGGACACTTTAAAAGGAAATAACAACACTATATTTTATACTCCATAGTATTTCATGGAAATTGTTCCCCAAACCAAAATTCATTGTAAAAACATCCAGTTATCCATTCCTTCTGTTTTCCTGTATGATTCTTATGCAACTTCTGTTGGTAATAAGGATAAGAAGGTTCTTTGTAGTCCAATTTTAAATTTCATTAAATGTACTTTAATAACAAAGAGATAATTAAATCCTTGACTAAAATATACCCTAAAACAATAACATAGGCCAGCAAGTAGGTTTGATGAAATATAAAAATTGAAGTACCTGAAAAAGACTAATCTATAATCAACATGATGAAAAAGAATATTAAAAATCAAAATATAGGCCTTAATGCTCTTACCTAAAGGGAAGATCTCTTTGGTCCTTGCTTATGAAAGAGGCTTGTGAAAGAAAAGAAAAAACAGTAATGTTTGAAATTACTTATAGAGTCTTCAATCACCCATCAAATAAAAGAGCATTTAAAAACCTACTGAAATATCCCTTGACTCCTGCATGCTCAACTTACATAGCTGCTAATAATATTAGCAAAAGCCTAAGTCATGTACTTAAAACTAAAATTTAACCTGCTCTATAATTACAACCCATATTATCTGCAGCAGATTCTACTTCCTATTGCCTTTAATCTGATATTTTTATATCCCATTCAATTTTTACCTTGACCACTCTGACATCTTGTTTACCTATATCTATCCACTATTGAAACATTTAAATTTAAATTTACTGCATGTACAGACAAAAAGAGCTAATATTCTGGTTCAAATAACATATTTTATGGTAAGAGTAGATAACTATATATGTATACAAAACTATATATATACAAAAAATGCATTAAATTTATGGACATTATCTCCTCTATTGCATTTGATAGTTACTCCACAATCTTAAAATCTTCTATGCTTTATGACATTCATATGGAATACAATGGATTTTAAAATTTTATATACAAAATCAATGCAATGTCAGACTGGACAAAAATAATAAACAGTACAACATAGTTACTGATTTTGTGAGCACCTCTGAGAATTGAATTACATAAAAAAAGAAAAACATAAACAATGATTTGGACTGATATGGAAGTCAGACAGTCAAGCATCTAAAAAAACTTTCTTAAAACTGGTAATGCTTCAATAAAAGCTGACAAATATTGGAAAATTTGTGATGTATCATGGACAACATATATATACAAGGTGAAGTTGGTATATTGATCAACCTCTTATAAGTCCCACAATTATTTAAATATAAAAGAATCATTTTGACTAGAGAAAACTACTTGATGAACTCCCTACACTTGCTTTTTATTTATCTGTTTAACTATCACAACACTGTGTTAACAAAAGCACAAAAATTTCTGGTTTCATTCACTAATAATGAATTAGCCAATGATAAGAATATACCTTCATCCTTCAAATGATCAGCTTTCCTTTTAATTTACATGTGACTTATTTTACAAGTCCATTCTCCTACTGATAAAATTCCAATAACTTCCTTTTGAATTAACCTATTTATGCATCAGTATACATATTTATGCATCAAGCCACTGTAAACTACCAATCATACAGCTATCATAATCATACAACCAATTTATCTATGTATTGATCCCCTCATTTATCCATTATTCTACTGTCATACTTGTATCTATCAATGTAAAGATCCTCATGTTTGCACTTAATCCATTGATAAATATTTAATTTTGAATCCAATACAATTAATTTTGAATCCAATACAATTCTAATATCTAGGTACCTAACCATTATACCTTTATGGAATAAAGACACCCAATCATGCATGCATATATAAATACATTCAATGAATATTTTTGTCCATTCTTATGTAATGCCATCCACTGAAATTTTATGCATTCATTATTATACCAAATAGTTTAACATTGATCTTTCTAACCTTCATTTTAAATATCCAATCTTACATACATTCTTTCACTAATAAACACAAATATAATAGAAAATTTCCTAACCAATTTTCCATTCTTTCTTGCATCAATCCATCTTTTTATCCATTTATTCCTGCTCAAAACCATTTATTCAACCTTCCCTTCTTGTATGCACTCATCTTAAATTTCTGCATGCCAATTTCTACCTATAATTATGGGAATTTCAAATCCTGACAGGCTAACACACACACACACACACACACACACACACACACACACACAAACTGTTACATTTCATGGAAAGATTCCTCTGGGTCTTCTCCAAAGGCTCTCATGGTATCTTCATTACATATTACAGTCCCTTATTCTGAGACATTCTCCCTTTATGTCAAATTCACCTCAACACATGGTTCTATATTCTCCTCAGATAACAGATGAAGACTCACATGAGTTACGTGTGTGCTTCTTGTGTACATGATACATATTACACATTCTATTTTTTGTTTTATTTTTTTAAGTGAGGGGTCAAAACAAGTACATTTCATACATTAGGCAAATACAGTTACACTGAACAATATCCCTGGATACTGTACATTCATGAATGAGTTGTACTGCCAATGAAACTAAAAGCCCATTATTGTTTTAAGAAGAAATGATCTTTCAGGAAAACCAGAGATAATATCACTGATGGAAACAGAAGCAAAAATTCTTAATGAAATATGAGCAGAAAACATTCAAAAACACATAAAAAATAATATATCATGATCAAGTGAGGTTTACTCCAGAGATGTAAGATTGGTTCAACATATACCAATCAATAAATATGATTAAGAAAGAGGAGAAGCTAGAGCAGTAGCTCAGTGGTTACAGCATTTGCCTGGCATACACAAGGACACGGGTTCAAACCCCAGCACTACATACACAACTAAGTGTCAGAAAAACAACCCAGATGAAAAACTAAATAAAGTTGAATCTCTCCCCCCAACTCTTTCCTCTCCCTTCTCCTTTCTCTTTAAATAAATAAAATAAAATAAATGATTTATCGCTTAAATAGAATTAAGGATAAAATTCACATGATCATCTCAGTAGATGCATTAAAGCCTTTGATAAAATCCAACACCCATTCATGCTACAAACACTGGAGAAGCTAGGGACTGAAGAAACTTACCTCAACACTGTAAAGGTCATTTATAACAAACCCAAGGCCAAAATCATACTAAATGGGAAAAAATTACAAGCATTTCCACTAAATTCAGGAATAAGACAAGGTTTTCCACTCCCACCATTCCTATTCAATACAGTCCTTGAAACATTAGCCCAATCAATCAGGTAAGAAAAGAAAATCAAAGGGATACAAATAGGAAAAGAAGTCAAACTATTTCTGTGTGGTGATGATATGATCCTATATCTAGAAGACCCCAAAAACCCTACCAAAAGACTTCTATAGCTTATAAATGAATTTAGCTAAGTAGCACCCATAAATCACTAGCTTTCCTATATTCCAACTATGATTCAGCCAAAGAAGAAATCAGGAAAATTGACCCATGCATAATAACCTCAAAAAAAAGTGTGAATTAATCTATCCTTTGAGGTAAAAGAGCTCTGCAGTGAAAATTATCAAACACTGAAGAAAGAAATTGAAGATATTAGAAGACAGAAAGACATCCTACGTTCTTGGATAGGCAGAATTAATATTGTTAAAATGGCCAATACCAAAAGCACTATACAGATTTAACGCAATTCCCATTAAAATACCAATGAATTAGAAAAAATTACTTAAATTCAGGGCTAGGGTGATGGCTTAGCAGTCACAGCACTTACCTGGCATGCCCAAGTACGCAGGTTAAAACCCCAACACAACAGTTTCTGAGCAACGAAGTCCACATAAAAAAGCTAAATAATTTATTCTTTCTCTCTTTCACTGTACCTTCCCTCTCTCTTTAAAAAAAATACTAAAATTCATAAGTGACCCAGAATCACCGAAACAAATCTAAGCAAGAAAAGTAAAGCAGTAGGTATCATAATACTTGATCTGAAATTATACTACAGAGCTATAGTAACAAAAATAGCATGGTATTGGTATCAATAAAGAAACAAAAACCAATGGAATAGCATAGAAGACACAAAGAGACAAACCTATAACTATCTTATATTTGACAAAGGTAGCAAAAATATATCAAAAACAAAAGACATCCTTTATAACAGATGGTGCTGGAAAAACTGGATAGCTATATGAAGAAAAAATGAAATTAGATCCTTACCTTTCAACCTACACTAAACTCAAATTGGAATGGATTAAAGATTTATGAATTAGACCAGAAATCTTAAAATAAATAGTAGAAAACATAGGGTCAACACTCCATATAGGAGCTAGCACCAACTTCCTTAACAAGACCCCCAAAGTGCAAGAAATAAAACCAATACTCAGTAAGTGGGATGCCATTAAACTAAAAAGCATTTGCACAGCAGATAAAATGACTATGACTAGAGAAACTCTTGGTCAGTTATTTCCTCTGACAGGGGGCTAATATCCAGAATATACAAAGAACTCAAAAAACTTAACACCAAAAAGACAAATAACCCAATCAATAAATGGGCCAAAGAACTAAACAGAAACTTCTCAATAGTAGAAACAAACAAAAAAGGCCAATAAGTTATATCTATATGAAAATATGTTCAATATCTCTAGCGATCAGGGAAATGCAAATTAAACTGTATTAAGATTTTATCTCACTCCAGTCAGAATGACAAAAATCAAGAATACAAACAACAATAAGATGGAGAAAACCATGCTGAGTGAAATCAGTCAAACCCAGAACCTCAAGAGTCAAATACTTTCTCTCATACATGGAAGTTAGAGAAGTGAGGGAAGAAATTGATCACATAATACTGTTACTAAAATACGCCAAGACAAAGTAATTAGTGTAATGCCTTTAGAGCTACAGTCCAAGTAGAAGCTGAGTTATTCTAGTATTTAGTCATTAAATTGATAGGGGGTGTGGGAATAGAAGAAATACCAAGAACCCCTATTACCAAAACCCCCAAATTACAACTCCTCAAATGTTTCCAAATGTTTTTCTCTAGATGATAACAAAATATAAAATACCTTAAAATATGAACAACAATAAATGCAGGCAAGGTTGTGGGGCGAAAGAACACCTGTGCACTATTGCTGGGACTCCAAACTAGTACAACCCTCGAAAGCAGTCTGGTGATTCTTCAAAAAATTAGTGAAGAAACCACCATGTGACCCAACTACTCACTCCTTGGTAGTCTCTCAGAAGATCTAAAATCAGCATACTACAGCCACACAGCTGCATCAATGTTTAGCAGCACAATTCACAATAGCTAAATTATTGGATCAACCCAGATACCCATCATTGGATGAATGGATTAAAAAACTGTGATATATATATACACACAGAATGAAGTTCTAATCAGCTGTTAAAAAGAATGAAATTATGGTTTTTGCTAGTAAATTGTTAGAAATGGAGAATATCATGATAAATGAAATTAGCCACTCAGAAACTAAAAGGTTGAATGTTTTCTCTCATATGTGGAAGTTAGATTAAAATAAAGGAAAGTGGGAGGAAAGGATAAGATTACATAAAGAACCATTCAAATACAAATTAACAGACAAGGCAAAGGAAATCTAGCAAACAGTAGGTAAGAAGGAAGAAAGGAAAAGAGGGCAAAGGGGAATAAAAAAGTATTCTACAACTCTGAGATAATAATTCCCAATCAATAAAAACTGGAAAAGAAAAGAAAAAAATCAAAGGCTGATTAGTAGTAGAAGAGACCAGGAAATGGGAGGACATGAAGGAGGGAGAAGTGCTGGGGAGGGATACTGGCCAAACTATACTGTTATATTAGTATGCATGTATGACTATGCAACAAAAAAAAATCCCATTATGATACACAATTATAATGCAGGGAGAAAAGGGATCTTTCAGGCCTCACTTATACAAGAATAAATCTTTGGTTGAATTTAACTTCCTCAATACTGGAAATTCTATTATCCTAGCTACAAACTAACTTCAAAATACCATCTTACCTTCTGACATTAAAATCATTACATAAACTCTTGGGAAGTCTCTACAATAATTCTGAACAAGAACATTTTGGATTATGTACACATCCCATAAATTAAATGTTTTAAAATAGAAAATAGTCCTTTATGTAGAACCTTAGGCTACTGTCAACTATTAATAATGCTTCTGCCTCACATTCACATAAAAAATGAGAATTTATCAGGGCACAGTGGTGGTAGCCTTCCCAGCTACTTGGAAGGTTAAGGCAGGATTACATATCTGAAACCAGCCCTGGAAATTTTGTGAGACTCTGTGTCAAAATGAAATAAAGTAGTAGGACATGGTGGCAGATATCTGCAATCCTGGTGACTTGTGAGACTAAGGCAGAAGGATCACAATTTGAAGCCCATATTAGCAACTTAATGAGCCCTATTGCAAAATAAATGATAAAGTTCTGGGGACCTAGCTTAATGATAGGGCAATCCTGGGTTCCATTCCTAATGCTGCCAAAAAAAAAATTTTTTTAATGAAAATGCAAATAAGATTGAATGAGGGAAGGGGAAGGGAGGGATAGGGTGGGTAACTGGGGTGGGGCACTCTTGGGGGTAAATCTAATTTTCAGAATCTATATACATTACAGATTATTTTGTTACAATTTGTATGATTGTTCAAAAAATTTCTCAATAAAAAAGAAAGGTTAAAAAAAAAGATTGAATGAGGGATATTACAAAAATTAGTATATAGGGGCTGGAATGGTGGCTTGGTGGTTGGTTATGGCACTTGCCTGGCATGCATGAGGACCAAAGTTCGAACCCCAACTCCACAATCACAAGGAAGTTTCAGAGCAACAAAAGCTATATGAAATACTAAATAAAATTGATTCTCCCGCCCGTCCCACTCTCTTTCAAAAAAAGGTTATTATAGCTCATCTAAAAATGACTGGCATAGGAGCGTGAAAATGCCTCCATATTCTTAGCTATCTACTATTAACAAGCCAAAAAGTAATTTTTGTGTTCTGCTCCCCCAGCACCCCAAGACACTGAAGAAGAACAAGGGGGAAAAAAGGCTCTGGATTCTGCCACTGTGATTAAGGCCAAGAAAGTGGTAAATCTCATCTGAGAAAAGATACAAAAGTTCTAGCAGTGCACAGGTTGAACAGTCTCAAATGAACCTTACCTATTCTGTCAAATAGCTCAGCTACATCTGTCTACAGCAGCACAGATGCACCACTTATAACTTGGACTGGCAAACAACTACTCTGGTAGATTTGATAAGATTTGCAATCACTGGAGAGGACACATCCTAGATTCAAAATCCAGAGCTCCCATTGCTAGGAAGTTAAAGGTAAAGGCTAAAACTTGCCATTTAAGCCATTTAAATTTCCACCATATTTTGTACACGAAAATAACAAATTCTCCTTCAAAATAAACAAATGGTCACTTCCTCATGAAAAAGTGACACACTACTCCAGTTTGAAACTTTATTTATTTATTTATTTATTTGCAGGTTGGGGATGCAAAGTGTGTGCTTAGCACGTGCAAAGTCCTAGGTTCTATCCCCAGCATGGAACTAAAAAACATTTTGTTGTTCTTTCTACCTGACGTAGTACAGTGGGAAAAAGTTCAAAGATGAAAGTGAGAAATTTAAGATTAAGCAGAGTGCTGTGGTGCGCACCTACAATCCCAGTGATTCAGGAGGCTGGGGTAGGACATTTGCAAGTTCAAGACCAGCCTCAGCAAATTATCAAGGCCCTAGGCAATTTAGCGAGACCCTGTCCCAAAATAAAAAATAAAAGTCTATGGTGGGGCTGGAGCGGTGGCTCAGCGGTTTCGGCGCTTGCCTGATAAGCACGAGGACCCGGGTTCAAACCCCAGCACCACGTACACAACTGAGTGTTGGAGCAACTAAGTCCATGTGAAAAACTAAATAAAGTTGTTTCTCTCTTTCTCTGTCTCTCTCACTGTCCCTCTCTTTTTAAAAAAAAAAAAAAGTCTATGGTGTGTATATATATATATATATACACACACACATACACACACACATACCCTGGAGTTCTACTAAGCAATTAGAAACAATAATATTGTAGCCTTTGAAGGTAAATGGATAGCAATGGAAGAAATCATGTTGAGTGAAGTTAGCCTAACCCAGAAAGTTAAGGATCAAATGTCTTCACTCATCTGTGGAGGCTGAGCTAGACCCAGGCCTGTGTGAAAGGGTGGTCAACTCTCATGTATTAGACCCCAGCAAAGGTGTAGTAACACATAACCTAGGGCAATCATAGAGATGTATCGGGAAGAAGAAGGGAGGGGAAGGGGGAAGGGTAAGCATGGGAGAATAGGGTGAGATCCAGGGAGTAAATCTAATTTAAGAATATATACATATCATATTGCTTCATTGGATGCATTTTTTATTGTACAATAACTAAATTTCTTAATAAAAATAAAGATTAAAAATAAATAAATAAAAATAAAAAGGTCTGTGTATGTGGCTCAGTGGTAAATTACTCCTGGGTTCAATCCATGGTACCAAGGGGAAAAAAGAAGGAAAGAAAAGGAAATTGAATGGGTCTAAATGTGACATGAGATGGCACTAAATTTCACTTCAGAATATTAATTAATGACTTCAGAATGAAAGCAAAGATGTCACTCATAATTTGAACTTTCATCATTATTTTCTCAATGTCAATTATTGCAAATTCACAGAAAGTTACAAAATCATATTAAGTACCTTCCTCTACTATTATCAAGACCAGTTCTCATAAAATTATTAACTATTACTGGAAAATGGAATCACAAGCATAGTCATTTCTTCATTTGATTCTCACCCATTTTACCTTAACATAAATGGCTAATATATTCCCCTCCAAATAAGTATACAAATTAAAAGAGGGCTAGGATCAAAACATATACGAAAACACACTTAACATGCATTAGACCCTACGTTTAACTTCTGCCATGCATACCTACACCAAAAAATTCGTAATGCATTCATAGAAACTTCTATTTTTTTTCCTGTAAAAACAGGATGCATTTCTCTTTATGTGAGATATATGATGGGAGCTTTAGGAAATTTAAAAAAATAATTTATAATGAGAACTTTTAATTATTACCTTAAAATCAATTACTCAGTGTGCCCTAACAGAGGTATAGAACCTAGTAACTGACTACTGCACTGGAGTACTCTTCTCTGGTCACGGAATAAGAAGTAACTCTAAACCTGTTAGAATATGGAATCAGTGCTTCACTGACATTTATAGTCAAAGAGGAATAACTCAATTGTTTAACATTTAACAGTCATCTTAATTGTTTTACTTTATTTTCTAAGTTATGAAATATGATTCACATAAACACAAAATTGGAAATAGTGTATTATCAAAAGTAATATAAAAATAAAGATTTCAAATGTTACTTTAAAGGATGAAGAACGGCCTTTATATTTTTTCTGCATTTTTTAAATTTTGCTTATTTATTTTTGTATTGGTGCATATTTGTTGTCACATATTCATACAGGCACACAATACAGCAATATAATTTGGTCAATATACTGCCCCAGCTCTCTTCACCTTCCTCCTCCTGTCCCCCAAGTCCCCTGCCTCTCTTCCTGGGTCATATGTTTTAAAGGTAAATTTTTAATACATAAGATTTTTACCACCTTTTACTAAAACCAACATTCTTTCTCAAATTACTTTTCTTTTCAAAATAAGTATGCCTATTAAAATTTATTCCATTGAATCCAATGTTTTAAAAATAATGTCTAAGTCATGAAGCAAAGATTTATTTTAAAACAACTATAGTAAAGCCATCTAAATATGAATCAGTGAATAAAACCTAAAATTAGGTAATATGCTAAGGAATTAATTCATAACTAAACATATATTTCTGCAAAACTGTAACTGTGTAATCAATAAAACCAAAATTAAAAGTAACTTTAGTGGATATTTTTAACACATACATGGAGCAAAAATCAAATATTGCTCATGAGTATAGAATATTGCAACATTAAAGTTACAAGACCTATAGTGAATCAAAATTATTTCTACCACAGTATTACTTTTAAAAAAATTGGTATTCCAATTTATGTTATTGGAGCCAATACCAAGGACTGTGATAGACCAGGCACTCTTGTAGGCTCCTTACACATATTAATTCTCTCTTTTTTTTAAGAAAGAAGGACAGTGAGAGAGAGAGGGAGAGACAGAGAGAATCAATTTTTATTTAGTTTTTCATGTGGCTTTCATTGCTCTGACACTTCATTGTGTACGTGGGTACTGAGGTTTGAACCCCTGTACTCACTCATGCCGAGCAAGTGCTGTAATTGCTGAGCACTGCTCCAGCCCCCCTATTAATTCTCTTAATACAAGAAATTTTGAGACAGGCTCAATATCTTTCATTAATTGAAAAGAACTGAAATGTGTTTACTGGAGGGCTCAAAAAGTCACCAGTAAAGGTGTGTTAAATGAACACAGTCAAATAAGCATAGGAACTATAAACATCATAGTGTTTGAGAAGAAATATTAAAGTAAATGAGATATTTCATGTTATTCTCAACATTGAGATGAAAACATAAAAATAACATTGTTCAAAAGTTACAATTTCTTCACAATTATGTAAAAGATTTAATCTAAATTATAGAAAAAATATTGTACATCTTCCAAAAGCAACAACGTTGTACTCAAACTAAGTAGAGGTAACAAATGAAAATAAGACATTTCTAAAAAAAGAAAAAGGACACTTAAAAGGCAAATTACTATTGTTTTACATATACAGAATATAAATATGTATAATATACATACATATACACATATAAAAATGCATAATATATACATATATGTATATACACACAAACAAGTAAATTTGACATAGAAAAATAATCGAAATAGTTGATAGAATTCTATATTTAAATGGAGAATTTGACATTCAGAACAGATTCACCAACTAGTGAAAGAAAGAAACAAGGACATTATTTTATTTATTCATTTATTTTTGTTTTTGTTGTTATTGTTGCTTTTGAGATGGTTGCTTGCTATGTTGCCCAGAAGGATCTTGAATTCCTAGGTTCAAATGACCCTTCCAATTTAACCTCCAGGTATGAGGCACCACACCCATTTAAAACCGTAATTATTTATGTATAAAAAAAAATAACAGGTGAGGCATGGTGGCAAACACCTGTAACCCCAGCAACTCAGAAGACAGAGAAAAAAATATCCCAGATTCAAAGATAGCCTCAATAAATCAGCAAGACTCTCAGCAAATTAGAACCTTGACAACATATATTGCCTAAAACTAAAAAATAAAAAGGGAATATAGCTCAGTGGTAAAGCACCCTAGGTTCAACCTCCAGTATCAAAAATCAGAAAATGTACTTAGTGAGTCTCAACATCAAAGAAAGATTAAAAAATATTATGTGATATAGTATTCATATTATAAATTAGTAAGCTAGGTGATATATGTTTTATAATAAATGATAGAAGATTTGGTGCCTTTTCTCTACTGATCTCTCTTTGATTTTAGAAGATATACCTCCACTTTCCATTTTCCTTTCTAACTTCCACACATGAGAGAAAACATACCAACGCTTAACCTTTTGCTTAACATGATGGTCACTACGAGTCCCATCTATTTTCCTGCAAATGTCATAATTCCATTTTTTATTATGGCTGAATAAACTCCATTGTGTACGTATATCACATTTTCTTTATCCATTCATCCAATATTGTGTGCATGTACAAATATATAACAATAAATCTCATCAACATGTACAACAATAATGCACCAATAAAAATGTGGAAAAAATAAATCCCTGTTTACTTATAAAAAATAAACTTGTTTCTTCACTTAAAAAAAGAGAAATCTATACTAAGTTGACAGTGTATCTTCATAACAATTACTTACAGTCTCTCCAAATTGAACACTAAATACTTTTCCAAACAAATGTAATATGTTTACAAATTTAGATTACATGCATGCATGCATGTATGTATGTATGTATACATACATGGGGAATGAGATTGAATAGGAAAATTCATATTTTAAATTACTACAATAGGGAACTGGAGAGATGGTCCAGTGGTTATGGTGCATGCCTGGCATGCGGGAGTATGCAGGTTTAAAACTCGGCACCATATATACAATGGAGTGTCGGAGCAACAGAAGCCACATAAAAAAACTAACTAAAATTTATTCTCTATTTCTCTCTCATACACACTGTCCCTCTCTCTCTTTAAAAAAATAATTACTACAATAGAATAGAAGATTGACAATAGATTATGAAGCTCAGTAGGAAGAATGCCTGCTTAGCATCCATAAGACCCTGGTTTCTAGGACCAGCAATTAGAAAAAAAAAATAAAAAAAGATGAAGGTACCAGATTGCATCCAAATACATTTAAAAACTTTATAACAACTGAGAAAACTTAATGAGGATTTTTATTACTGTTTGGAATATATTAAGGATTCTAGATAATTTTATTTGGCTATGAGAGGATATAGTAATTACTTGAAATGTGATTTATAAATATATACATCTACTAAAAATTGAAACACATGTTATCTGTAATTTTCAAGATATTGAAAAATATTGATAATTACTACTTCCAGATGCTAGATATATGAAGGATCATTATTCTGTTGTTATCATTAGTATTTACAGAATAATAAACTGCTCATCAAATAATGAAATATGGAATTACCTACCATATGACCCAACGACTTCACTCCATGTAAAGCACATTTGTTTGCCAGTACTCCTCAAAATATTATCCACAATAGTCAAAAGTTGGAAACAACCAAGTATTCTTCAGCATACATATGGATAAACAAAATGTGCTATACATGTACAATGGAATATTATTCAACCATAAAAAGAAGTTCTAATGATTCTTTTTATTACACAGATGAACCTTGAAAACATCAAAAGAACTAAGACAAGTACATAAGGAAACATATCATATGGTTGGACTTACATAAAACTTTTATAATAGGCAAAATCACTTAGTGGTGGGGACAGGTATTGTGATGGGAATGTGAAGCTATTATCTCAGGGGTAAAAAGTTTCCATTTGGAGTGACAAAAGTTTCGGAAATAGTTATGATGGTTACACAGCACTGTGTTCAAACAAGTTTCTGAACTGTACAATTAAAATCAGTTAATATGGGGGCTGGAGTGGTGGCTCGGTGGTTACGGCACTTGCCCAGCAAATGTGCACAAGTTCAAATCCCAGGACCCATGTACAAAACAAAGTATCAGAACAACAAAGGCCATGTGGAAAAACTCAATTAAAAAAAATTGATTCTCTCTCTCTCTCACTGTCCTCTCTTTTAAAAAAGTTAGTTAATATGGAAAATACTATGCAAAACCTATTTATCACAATAAAATTGTAACATTATAGAATAGCATTTTATTAATAATCACAAGTCATGTTAGTTACATTCATTTAAATATAAAAAAATGTTAGCTTACAGAGGATTCTGCAATAGAAGACTAGGAAAAACCAGAATTTCTTTCCTCTGCCAGAGATATTAAACTCTCTGATATAACTAACTTGAAGACTTAGAAATTAAAGAGGAAGGCTTACACAATAAATTGAGTTGAATTTCACTGTGTGCCTTTGGCACACTAGAAATATGAGCTTAGTATCTGAAAAGGTCCTAGGTTCAACACCCAGCATAATAAAACAAATACCATTTTTTGCTTCTACAGGTCTATAGCTAAAATTGTTATCATTTTGGTGTGTACCTCCACACTCAATCTTCTATGTTACTTAACGAATTAAAATACTTTTGCACACATAATGTTTTAAAGCTATAATTTTGAAACTTTAACTTCAGTTAAAGTTCCAGTAAAAGAAATACCACTTGAAGAGAAATAAACATGGAACCATAACGTAAGCAAACAAGGACACAGCCAGGCATGGTGGCACACCCCAGTACTCCCAACAACCAGGAAGGATAAGGAGGGAGGATCACAGGTCTGAAACTTTAAAACAGCAAAATTTATAGTATATGTATTTTATAAGAATAAAAACTGCAGGGGCGTGCAATGCCAGTACACAGACTGATATGTCTGTGTTATTTCTTTAAAGAGCTTACAAGGCATACTAACAAATAGAAATGAACACTTCTAAGCACCCATCTTGCTTCCTACATACCATTATTACATAACATTACATATTTATTATGGTTCCCATAATGAACCAGGCATCCAAGGAAAACAGCTTGTTTCAGAAGGACAAGAAAAAACTGAAACTTTACAGTATTGTTTAAATGAGTGCTAATAAGAAAAACTAAGGATTGGTTAAACTGAGCACTGTGCTGTACTCATATAATCCCAGCAGTTTAAGAGGCTGAGGCAGAAGGATTGCCAGTTCAAGGACAGCCTAGCAACTGAGTAAGACCGTAAGCAACTCAGCAAAACCCTGTCTCAAAATTTTAAAAAAATAAATAAAATAAAGGGCTAGGGATTGGCCTCAATGACTAAGCACCCCAGGTTAAATCCCTGGTACCAAAAATAAATAAATATTGGTTGAAAAACAAGAACCAAATTACAAGAGCCCTAAAATGCCAACTTTGGGACAACATAAGTAAATATGAAAATCATATTGATTAATTTCATCCACAGAATCAAGCAAATTTCCATAAATCCATATCAATATAAAAGATAAAAAAACTACTTATTACAGTATAAAATTCCATTTGCAGCTGGGCTTGGTGGCAGTTAGGACATATCTATCTGTGGAGTAGACTGAACCCCCACAAACACTGTATTTTATTTTAGGAATATACACATAACATAAACTTCAATAATTTAATGATTTTTTGAATATGAAGATCAAGGGTATTAACTATATTTTCTTATAAGTCCAGCCATATGGAAAGGTGAGGAGTAAGAATTGAAAGTTTCAAGCTAGGGTGTGTCCTGGCACTGTATATGACTAAAAAGAACAAATTTGGGGCTGGAGCAGTGGCTCAGCGGTTACAGCACTTGCCTGGCATGAGCAAGTACATGGGTTCAAACCCCAGCAACCCACGTACACAAGGAAGTCTCAGAGCAACAAAGGCCATGTGAAAAACTCAATAAAAATTGATTCTCTCTGTCTCTCTCTCTCTCTCACTGTCCTTCAGTGAGAGAGAACACATTTTAAAAAAAGTTTGAAGTCAGCCTAGGCAACTTAGAAAACAAATAAAAAATTCAAAAAGGGCTGAGGATACAGCACCATGGTAGAGCAATTGCCTACCACAGGCTAGGCCTTCTATTTAATCTCTGGTACCTTAAAAAAAAAAACTGCACTTAATAAAATAAAGAATGAAGAAATTTTAAAATTACATTTAACAGCAACAGTTACAGCCAAGAAACATTGATGAATGGTGAAGTTACCAGAGGAAAATGAGATGCCAAACAATATTGGCAGTATCTTCTCTAAAAGATATTAATTACAATACAAATAATCAAAGTAACAACCCTAGTGACAAGAGCAACAATATATGCCCCTTGAGCAATAAAATGATAACAGCGCTAAATCATTTCTGCAATGCTCTTTCCCCAAAATCTTAAACCTCTATCTCAATCACAAATATTAGACAAACCCACAGAGAGAGGCAGTAATGGCAAGATACTCTGCAGAATTCTGAAAGAATAAAGATCATTAAAATAAAAAATGGGGAAACAGGAGGCACAAGACAAATATATACAATGTAGGAACCAACTTTACATCACAGACCATCAAAATGTTATTCACATAACACAAATATGAATAAGGCACATGGATCAGTTAACACCATTATATCAATGTTAATACCCCAATTTGTGAACTAAATAAAAGTTAATATCCTGATTCTGAGAACTAAATAAAGGTTAAAGACAAATATAAAATTACTATGTACTACTATTTAATGAATTTCATATCCAACAATTAATTCAACTAAACAATTAAAAGTTATGCAAATATTTAATTCTTTCTATCCTTAAATTGGTCCCATAGAGCCATTAAAACAATGTAACATCCTGACAAAAATAGAATAAAAAATTTTTACTTGTGAATATCATTTCAGAAATATGACAAAAAATTTTAACAAAATTCAGAAGTATATATTCTACAATAAATGTATTTCATTGAAAGAATGAAAGAATGCTCAAAAATTTTAAAAGTTGGGGGCTGGAGGGTGGCTCGGTGGTTAAGGCACTTTCCTGGCATGCACAAGTACACCAGTTCAAACCTGAGCACCCACATACCCAACTGAGCGTCAGAGCAACAAAAACCATTTGAAAAACTTAATAAAAATTGATTCTCTCTGTCTCTTTCTCTCTCTCACTGTCCTTCTCTCTTTAAAAAAATTTTTTTAAGTTAAATTTTAGCCTAATCAGTTTTAAGGGAAAGTAAAGATAACTATAACACAAAATAATTTATAAAATCTGCCACAAGTTTATAAGAAAATCATTAAAAGTAACACAAAATGATCTCTTAAAACCTAAACAACTGAAAACTAAGATTCATATTTATCATCAAATAATGGTATTCATATACTCTAGAAGGACTTCCCAAAGTATTTAATCAAGATGAATAAAAATAGGTTGTGAAAGAAAAGAATGCTTGTCTATCAATAAGAAAACAAATTAAGCAATTGATCCCAATCATTATATTAATAAAACATATGAAATGCCACAGGAATGAAAAAAATTTAAACTGTACTCGCAGTATCCCAATACAACAATTTGATTAGAAATAGAAAGACATACCTTGATGTTGGATAGGAAGACTCAATTTTAAAGTGATCCACTTTCGAATTAATCTATTCAATTTGGTGCAAATGAAATTAAAACTGCATTTTTTCCAACTTGCAAAGTAATATTAAACATCAACTGAGAAAAAAATGTGAGTATAGACAGGGAAAATTCTGAAAAACAAGAGAAATGAGAACTCAGTGAAATAGGGTCGACAGTACAAATAATTAGTAAATGAATTGTCAATAAAAAATGAAGCAAACAAATGCAGCTAATTTTATACAGTGATTTTCTATGATTATGATGCACTATAAAAGAAATAACAATATATTTAAGGTAATTTGAACATTTAACACATTAAGAACACAATAATGATTAATGGACAAAAATAAAATGACAAATATTTGATAGAAAAACAGGAAGACAATGCAAATAAATGTAATGCTAATAACATAAATGTTTGTAAAGAAAAACCCAAAACAGAAGTGATCAATCAAAACATTATATTTCAACACATGATTTCTATACAAACAAAAAATAAAACATCACAGTAAATGGAAAAACACACATATATGTATGTATGTTTCATGTACAATGCATGACAAAATGTTAACATACAGAATCCTAAATGAGATCTTAGGAATCAGTAATAAAAAAACTATTTTACAAGAGAAATGAAAATAAAGAAATTGAAATAACACAAATGAATACTACTGTAATACGAAAATGGTTTAGTTTAATATTAATAGAAAGGGGCTGGAGCGGTGGCTCAGCGGTTTCGGCGCTTGCCTGGCAAGCACGAGGACCCGGGTTCAAACCCCAGCACCACATACACAACTGAGTGTTGGAGCAACTAAGGCCATGTGAAAAACTCAATAAAGTTGTTTCTCTCTTTCTCTGTTTCTTTCACTGTCCCTCTCTCTTTAAAAAAAAAAAATTAATAGAAAAAGAAAGCATTTTATTTTTAATATACATTAGCAACAATCAAGAATATGCTGATAGCTAATGTTTGTATAGTATTAGAAAATGAGGAACTCTGAACAACGTAATAACTTACTCCAATAAAGAGGAAAATTACTCAATTGTAGATTTTGCATATACTTTGCCCCAGCAATTCCAATCCACAGAAATTATTTCAAAATAGCTGAAAAATTCAAATTTACAGATAAGGATCTTTATCATATAGAAAATACATAACAAATATCAACCTGTGAAAAACTACAATTCTACAAATTTGCATATGAAAAATATGGGACTAAAGCGATGGACCAGCAGTTAGAGTGCTTGCCTAACATGTATGAGGACCCAGGTTCAAACCCTAGAACAACATACACAACCAAGTATCAGAGAAACAAAGGACAGCTGAAAAGATAAATAAACTTCATTCTCTCAAAAAAATGTTCTAAGAATGAGCAGAAGACTCCATTTAACAGCAGATAACATTACAGTTTAAATTTACAAGGAAAAGGAAATTTAACAGAAATCCTTGCCAGGGATCATGGCACATCCCTGTAATCCCAGAGACATGAAGGCTGAGGCAGGAGGACTGCAACTTTGAGGTCAGCCCCAGCAATTTAGCAAGCCCCTTAGTAACTAAACGAGACCCTGTCTCAGAATAAAAAGGACTGGGAATATAGTCCAATGGTAAAGCATCCTTGGGGGCAATCACCAATACCAAAAGAGAGAGAGAAAAAAAATGCTTTCCAAAGATTCTACATTCTTTAATTTTTTAAAATCAATTTCAGGTTTATCCTGTGATAAGTGATGATTATAAATTCATGTACTTCATACTTATAGAAACAATGAGTTGAAGCCCTTGTAAATCCATAATTCTAAACTCCTCTGGATATTAATGTTTCTTCCATTGCAGTTCCTGAGATAAAGTCCAACAGCAACAATAAAAATAATTAATATGACTAGTTAATATTCTTTTGTGCGCTATGTCTTAGGTCTCTTTCCAAAAACAAATTTTCTGAGTCAAGTTTTTCTGATGAGCAAGGACCGTCCATTGCAATACGCATTAAGTGACAAGTCTCCATGGATTATGCAGAACATATTTTGGTTTTCATGAAGTAGGTGGCAAAGAAAATGGCATGTACTCCTTCAGTAATTACCTGAAATGACAAATAGAGAAAATGGGAAAAGATTAGAAGTAATATTAGAATCATCAGCAAGGACTATAAATTGTAATAATCATTTTATTATGAAAAATTCCCTTTTGAATTTCTAACAATAAGGAGATCAGATATTAACCTTCTTTTTATAACATTAATACTGACTGATCTCTGCATCTGATATGATTCTCATGTTGTCTGTGTAATTGGTAGCTTGTATCTCATGTTTCTCATTTATACAGAGAATTAGCACATTGACACTATAAGCATTTCTGCACAAAAAAATATAACAATGTCTAAAAATTAAAGATCAGCCCATATGAGAAGAAAAATATCAACAACATTAAAAATACAGGTTATGGGGGCTGAAGTGGTGGCTCAGCGGTTACGGCACTTGCCTTGCATGCTCGAGTACACGAGTTCAAACCGCAGCACCACGTACACAACAAAGTCTCAGATCAACAAAAGCCATGTGAGAAACTAAATAAACATTGATTCTCTGTCTCTCTCTCTCCCACTGTCCCCTCTTTCTTTAAAAAAAAATACAGGTTATGATAGAATATGCAGAGCATATAACTCATAAACCATGGTGGAAAATGTTGGAAACTCCGATTCACAACACAATAGATGTTATTGAATGAAACTGTATCAGGATAATTTATTGCATAGCAGTATTAAACCTGAACAGATGCCACTGCAAACTAGTAACACCAAAGAGTCATCAAACTTAGGGAAAAAAGGATATACAAAAAACTCTCACACTAAAGCACCCCTATCCCAATCAAATGGGCACTCAATGGCCCTTATAAGCATACCAACAAGGGAGTACTGCAGAGAGAGATAGGAATGAAGAACACCTGAATGAAAATACTCCAACAGGTCATTCACCGATAGTAAATGTCATTCATGGAATTAAAACCAAAGATGACAGAAGTTTTCCTTCTTGTAACTATCATCTGTTAATGAGAAACACAAACAATTTAACCATATCACTCTGTTGAAATTGCTAAGGTAGTTGTTAAGTATATATTCATGTTTAATATTTTTAGAAATGTCAGTTAACAGATGCAAATATTTTCTCATTAATCAATCCTATAGCCAAGTTAACCTTACAGCATTAGTCATAATTTTCTACTTTTCAGTTTTCAGCAAATTTTGGCAATTTTCATGACATTTTTCTTTTATCACAATACTGTTATTTGTGGGGGGAAAATCTGGCAATTTAGTAATGAGACATTTGATCACCTTCTTTATTGAATTAGCTATACTGTCATGGTCAGTCATAAATAAGTAGATTAAACAAAAGATACACACACATTTATGTCAAGGTAGGTCACAAAGAAGAAGATTAAACAAAAGGTGTGCTCACATATACCACAACTTTACCAAGGCAAAATACCTGCCGAAAAACTAATCCAGGGCTGCTGATATAGTCAGTGTTTGCTAAGGATACATGAAGCCCTGTGTTCAATCACCCAGCACTGCAAATAATAAGACAAGCCTGTCCAAAAATTCCAAAGAACACAATCTGTCCAAAAATTCCAAAATCTGTCCAAAACTTCCAAAGAACAATGTCTATAATTTCCTGAGCTTAGGTAACGCCTCATACCAAAATGGCACTAGAACCTTCTTACCTAAGATTCACAGTTAAGACCTATAAATTAAAGGACTCCAAAGGAGGATATTCCTGGTGATTTCATCAGCTGTACTAAGGTTACCTTCAATAAATAACTCATCATGAACACCTGAAAAATATAGTATCCCAACAAACAATGGTTAGATACAAACCAAGCACAAGAACATACAAATTAGGAAAATATTAGCCAGGTAAGGCAAAGAAAATGGAAAAAATTATGTTCAACTAGCAAACATGACTGCCCACATACTTTCTATTTTAACCAATGCAGTTATTACAAATGCTGAAAATATTTAAATGTTCCCTGCTAATTTTGTGTGATCTATAAAATCCTAAAAACTTACTTCAAGCTCCTTAGAAGTAAAGAAAGCACACAATCCACTCTCCATTCATATCAAAATTAATTAAGGGTGCTGAAAATGGATAGTGGTAGAGCAAGCATGTGCTTGGAATAATAATATTTAATTTATACCAAATGCAACACCTCCTGTAGCATCTTTATCTAGTTCGTCCCAACATGACATTTTGTTATTAAAATTTATCTATTTTATATTTTAGTTACTATTTTTATACTCATCTGTTATTTAACAAAAATATAACTTCTTGGCACTTACCTAAAATTCTATCTTCTCCTTTCTTTCCTTTGATAATCCAATACTTTTTAGTGTCTTAAGTTGCATATTCTTCATGAAATTATTGGGGGGAAAATCATTCACAAGGGACTCTGGGAATCCAAAGTTGGATATGACAACCCAATGTTCCAATGGTGGTGAGAGGCAAAAATAAAAATAGGTACAACCTAATTGTCTCTTTAAAATTTCCTTGTTATTTAGTTCTTCATTTTTTAATTCCTGCATGAAAATTCAAAGAAGGCAGAAGAAATTGTCCTTCTATACCCATTTCTCTATAAAGGACTATTAAGGTTTTACTATTAAGGTTTTCTTCCAGACAAATGTTCTATTTCCATTAGACATATTCATTCCAGATTTGACAGGTAGCAATTTACAAATATGTACACATCATCTGATTTTTAACTCATATATAAAAATTCCAAACAAAATGATAAAATAACGTTATAACACTGAGAAATATTACCTCACTGTCAGAATGTCATTACCAATTCATAAAAATATTTCATATTAAATATTGATATTTCAATTATAATAACTAGAATCATAAGCAAATACATCTATAAACAAGCAATTATTTGATGCCTATTTGATTCAAAACACTACAAAACATACTTCTGTATTGGAATATTTCAGTGTTAAAGTTACATTCATGTTGAACTAATTATGTATTAAATCCATTCTTTCACTGAGTGCTATTTCAGATGTTTACATTGTGTTTTTAAATTCTTCCTAGCAAATATATAAGTATTAGAATAGACAATTTTCACATTTCAAATATTTTATATACTCTCTCAATTTGTACCAAATTATATTGAAAAAATAAAAATTTATACTTTTATTAATACTAGACAGATTTTTATGAAAAATTCCTACTTTATACCATAGGTAATACTTAACATGTTTCTGATTCTAACATACCATAAATTATATGAACATTGCAAGAAAAATTTAAAAAATTATCAGAAAAACTAAACTATTCTTAACCATAATTGTTTTGTTCTCACACAGGAGTCTACATAGGGAAACAAATTTGGAAATCAAAGTTATAGGAATTAGTTATGTACTATAAAATTTCCATATACTTAGATGTAGTAATAAACGGAATTCTAGAAATATGAGCAAGATAGAAACTATTAGTTCCATAATTTGTAAAATAAAAGCGCTGGAATGTAGGTCAGTGGTAGACCACTGCCTAGCATTTAGGAGGCTCTGAGATCAATCCCCAGGATTACAAAAACAAAAATTAAAGCAAAATAAAATAAAAATATAAAGCAACAATCAAAGAAATGAGTTCAAGGTTAATACAACTGAATGAACAATGAACATGTATATGACTAAAACGTGATTTTAAATGCAAGTAAATTTGCAGAGAATAAAAATAACAAGGTAACAATTTTATCAATATTCATTCTCATTTCATCTGTTTTAAAATGAGAATTTCCTTTTCATATCTTCTACTTTCTACTTAAACACAAAACTGCATTTTAGGTTCTTGCTCCTGAAATATACAATGAACAAAAACACCAATGGTTATTTTTCTTATACAAAAAAACCATTCAGTAACAACAAATGGACACAATTTGTCTATTGGTGTCTCCCAAAGCAACAAATTGTTAGTCTTAGTAGTAATTACCTAATGCTTTGAAAAATGATTTCCAGCACTCATTTTAACTATGGAATTTTACAATGATATATTTACAAATTTATACTTTGTTGAGACTCCATGCTTCTGGAAGAACTAGATACTTTTAGATGACAAGGGTATCTATTATTTACAAAGTTGTCTTGAATTCTGTCATGCAGTCCAAGTACATATAATACTATATTAATTCAAAGAGGTAGAAGGAAAAATTGCTTATAAAAGGTATTTCCTATAATGATTATAAAAATATATATTTATAATGTAGTGATGCAACTACAAAATTATGATTTGGCATTTTTAAGTGTAATACAAGCAAATAACTATGGTTAAAATATAACCACCTTCTTTTGATGAGAACTCAACTTTAAAATATACATCTTTTTAACCTTTTCCTTCCCTAACAACTCAATAGGTATCAAACCCACAAATGTGTTTATGTTTCATTGCCAAAAAAATATTTGCAAATACTGAAACCATGAAATTTCACAATGACTTATTTACAAAATTATACTTTGTGAGACTCTATACCTCTAGAATGATGACTAGATGTTGAAAATTAAAATTTTGGGTTTTTTTACTATTATTTACAAATTGTCTTGAATATTGTCATGCAACCAAGGGAACACATACAGAACATTGTATAGTTCCAAGAGGTAGTACAAAAATCTCTTTAATCATTTCTATCCTGAACGTTGTCAGGAAAGAAAAAAAAGGAAACTTGGAACATCCATAAAGGCCAACCAAATTCACCTGTCATTTTATTTAAGTTTATTAAAATATGCAATTCATATTAATAATGGCAAAATATTCTTCCATGGAAATGGGGTTTAATGCAGTGTCTTCCTGCTTTTTCATTTTCTCCTTCTAACACCCTGATTAAAGTATGATAAATTTTGTCTAGCTCCAAGAGCTATTTATGACTTTAACTACCACATTAACTACAAACAGTGATAGTACTGATAAATTTATAATGTATTTACTTTGTGAGACTCTTGATACACCTAGGAATACGTTTGAAATAAAAAACTTGATTTACCCATTAATGACAAAGTTGTAGTTTTTACCAGATAGTAAATAAAGGGGAACTATGTAATCTAGAAATTCCATTAAAAATGTTCAAAAATTGAATTGCATCACAAACCTAAATTTAGGAAAATAAAATATGGCTATCTATCTGTTACATAGAAACACTATTTTTATTTAAAATGGACACCCTGTAATAATCTCAATCTAATTTTATTTGTAACTAAAATGTGGGGGAAAAAACACTATCTTCTCTAACATAACAACATATGTATTAATAACATGCAAGCACATGGGCTTTTGTTAATGCAATGTATAAGTAATTTGCCTAAAAATTGCAGCAATGGACTCAAGTCTTTCCAAAAGATGAAAAAGAAAATATATTTGTTCTTTCCACTTCTCATCTACTCATGTGCACCTAAAAGCTGAAATATTATACACCAACTACTGCAAACATAGATGAACTACATACTTAGTGCTCTTAAAACCATTTATAAAATTTAACTATTTCAATTGGTAAACCACAATTCAACAAAATGATGCTTGCAATATATGCATGTTCACAATCTCTACCAAAATAAAAAAATCAATAAAATGTAAGCAAAAGAATTGTTCATTAAAGATGCAATCACAAAAAAATCCATCATCCTTTTCCACAAAACAATAAATTTAAAATGTACAAAATCAAGTACCTATGTTAATAATGAGAAGGTTCTTATTTTTAAAAATGTGTATGCATCAGCAATGTCACTGTGTGGAATGTTTAAACATAAATTTGTAAATATATACATGCATATGAACACAGATGTGATACTGGCAGTGAGGTAACTCTACATCACCGCAGAATATGTTCACACTTCCCCACAGACAAAAACGAAGGCAAAGAAAGGAAAGTGTAAAGGTAGTGAATCATTTACCAAATACAGGAATATGGAGGGATTAATTGCAGGAAGGACTTCATTTCTTGAAACATGTTTTAAAATATATAAACTGCATATATGTATTAGTCTATAAATCCTTCTCAGTGTAGCATTGGTCTTTTCATTTGTTAAAACAAAAAACCTTCTCTCCTATATTTTAAGCTAAGCATATTCATAAAATATAACAGAAAATTTTCTACATCTGCTAAGGTAGAGAACATGTGAACATGCACATAACTAGAATCCAAATAAACCTCATCCATACCAAATGAAAAATACATAAAGGTTAATACTTCCACATTAGTAAAATATACTTTTAGATATAGTTAAACCTTAATATGTCAGAAATTTAGATACTGTACAAGAAGTTATCCATTATTCACACAAAAGTCAAATGCTCTACAGATCTATCCCTCTACCCAACAACTGACTTAACACAGGCAGAGAAAATCCAACAATTAGATTGGAGTAAGAGAAAATTATATAAATTTGCATAATTTACAAATATTAATGCTTTTTTTAAAAAAGCCAAAAACCCAAAATGGAATGCAGAGCAATAATTCTAATCCCTTTACTTTTCAGTGAAAATGTTTTTCCAAAAATGAGAGAATAGAGGGTTTAGTGTGATAGAATTTACAAGTCCAAAGTATCTAATAACATTTCTTATGTTCAATAATGAATAATAATACACTCCCCCCTTAACCATGTCTCAAATAAACAATTTACCAAAATAAAGTGTTTCTGCCCTTATGTTGCAATTAATTGTTCAGAAAATATGGATATCTACCATCTGTATGCAAAATATTTATCTATCGTATTATGTAGCAGCCATATATCCTATAGCCCTTAAGCTTCTATCCTTTAACTTGATAAGTGGTGTATTATCTAGCAGCCATAAATATCCTACAGCAATTAATAGCTTATATCCTATAATTTAGGAAGTGTTATTTTATGTAAAACAGAGAAATATGTATATAAATGTATGTATATAAAACTGTACAGATACACATAATGTGTGAGTTGGTAATCCCTGACCAGAGATTAAAATTTCAAAGCAAAACAACAATAATCTACCTTATAAAATCCCCTTTCAACTGCATAACTATTTATAAACACAGGTGATCTGGCAATTATTTGGGTGGAAAAACCTTTCACTGGATATATTTATAGAAATGCATATATAATATCACCTATGCTTCAAAAATAACACCATCTACACATAAAAATACAAGTTTTCCAGTGACCAGCCTATGGTCTCAGGTTTGCTATATCACTGTGAGACTCCTTTAAAATATACGTGTCTTAAATAAAAAGTATTTTTCAGTAATATTGAAAATCCAAATTACACTAATTTTTGGATATTTTTCTAACCTATGTTATTTGATCCCATGCAGAGATTTTTGTAACCACATAACAAACACCAAACATGAACTGACATTTGCAATGATATTTCTACCATGTATATATGCATGTTTATCTTTACAGGTGCATATATATTGATATATGCTACACATATTAAGAACACTTCCTATTATATATAACTCAATCTAATATTGAGGTAAATAAACTAATAAAACAGATAATTTAAATCTAACATTGCTTTTTGCAAACAATACTAGTTCTAGTAATTTTATGGTTAAATTTATGTCAAACATTTATAATATAATTTATGCTATTGAAAATTTAGCATAACACTGTTTATAGCAAAATGCATAACCATATTTACCAGTAACAAATCAATGTAGAGAGGTGATTTAATGAATGATGTTAAGCAGCAACTATCATACCAGCAAAAAAAAATCTTAAAATTAGGATAATCACAAAATATATGTATTGCCCTATAGCTTCACATGGAATAAAGCATGGAAGTTATGCACAAACTGTCTCTCCACACAGGCCCAGTATTTAAAACTCCACCCACTCTAATCTCCTAAATCTACATCTTACATCCAATAAAAGCAGATTAACAATTCTTCTAAACAAGGAACAAGATCATAATTGCTACTCAAATACAGTCTCAGACATTCTCCTTATTAGAAAGATTTCATAACAGACTTACAGTCTATCCTACATGTACAGATCAATTCAAAAGCCCACCTGATTCTGGATGTTAGTGTTCATAGAGGTTGACATCCTCTGCAATTTTACCATGAAAAGGAAATGTTATGCTATACATATTTTAACAATAAGACATTTGAAAACCATACACATATCCATGAGTTCCACATACTGCAGCCTTAATAAAATTCCCTATTTAACAGTTGTGTGCACAGAGTTGTCCCTCAAAAAGAAACCCATACCTGAAGCCCAACCAAAGGACTTTTAATTTACATTGTTCAGAAGTATTCTACATTTCTATGTAGTTCAAACTCATGTATAGCAATTCTGTGTTTAACCAAGAAAATGTCACAACAATTATATTTATACATGTCATAGAGCAAATTGTCAAATGTGCTTAAAATTATGCTTCTTGTGATTAACATATAAAGCATATTCAATGTCCCCTTGTTCTTTACATTCCTTACTCAATTAATTCATCTCCAAAGCATTTTTACTATACATATTTTTAGAAATTTCCATAGGAAAACAGCTGTTTTATCAAAGGAACCATTTTTAATAATTCAAATAAGTACATGTTCAAAAATCAATGATTATATTTCACTAAGTAGACTTTAGCAATGATTTAACCAATAAAATTTAAAAGAACGAAAGTCATACATGCTTAATTTCATTGACTCTTACAGAATATAAGAAATTCACATTCATCAAATTCAATGATTACCTTATATTTGCATTAAAATACCATTTTGCAAACACAATTATTCTAAGTATTTCACTACACTCAGATTATGTCCAGAAAGATTAATAGAATTTGAAGATTCGGAGACATTTTATAATACTAACAAGAGGAGAAAAAGACTGTTTGCAGCATATGCAGCAAATATTACATATGCAACGTTTTTAACTGCAAAGCCCAGAAGATATCCACAGCAAGATAAACAAATACTTTTGGCTTTTTTGTTTTCAAACTCAAAATTTGTACAATGAAATATAACTACTTCAGGCCAGCATTATTCTCTGTCTTCGTTGAGATTTTGTATATGGTGAAGCTTCTAGCTGAAATCAACAAGGGTTTTCCTTCCTTCCTATTCATGTATTTCTGCAGAGTTGTTTCATATACTTGAGTTTCTTTTAACAACACAAATATGGCAAGTCTTATATATTTGAAATAATTTTTCAATTAATTAGATTGCCTTTATGAATTGCCAAGCTGTGTCTCAAATAACCTTTACAGGAAGATTTTAGAGAATGGCTGTTTTGATGCAGTGGGGGTAGGCAAGCGAATAGAGTAGATCTAGGCAGGGTCTCCCCAGGAATGCTGCCTCTTTCAGTAGCTGTCTAGCCTGGAGTTTAGACTTGCATAGTAGTCCAGAAATTAAAGCACTCTAAAAGCTACAAAAGAATTTAATCCATGCTGGGATAATTACTTAAGAGTGTAGCTCCTGCTTATCCAAGTTAATGGAAAAAAAGGCTTGCAAATCTACCCTAAATCACCTAGTCTTATAATCAATGTTCCTCCTAAACTAACTTCTAGACATTCCAAAGGTCTAGAGGAAGTTATTGAAGGGATGTAATGAAACTTGTCAGCACAGTCAAGAATGAAATTGCATTTTGAATGAACTGCATTTTGTGTTGTGTGTATAAGGCACAATTAATCCAATTATTGTGTATAATTAAAATATGTTGATAAAAATATTTTAAAAGCTTTTGTCCAGGACCTAACAATGGGAGGTGTTCAGTTTTCATTTTATAAGAGGTTCTAAATACTTTAAATTGATGTAAATTTTGTCTTCTATATTTTAACACTTTAAAAAGGCAGTATTCATAACACCCAACATATACAATTAACTTAAGCGTCTATAAATAGATAGATAAAGAAAATGTAATATGTGTAGATTTATAAAGAAAATATAACGAGCTGGGCATGGTGTCCCATTCCTGTAATGCCAGCCACTAAGGAGGCTCAGGCAGGAGGATCAAAAATTCAAAGACGGCCTCTGCAATTTAGCAAGGTCCTAAGCAACTTAGCAAGTATCTGTCTCAAAATAAAAAATAAAAAAGGAAAAGGGATGTGGCTCTGTGGTTAAGCACCCCTGGGTTCAATCCCTCACTCTCTCACACACACACACACACACACACACACAAACACACAAGCCAAAAAAAAAAAAACTAATGAGGTTTCTTTCATTCCTTCACAACAACTGCTCCACCAGACAGATGAATTAAAGAATCTCAGATTAGAAACAAGGGAATTGGTTAAAAGTAAGTAAATATAGTTTCAATGAAAAAATCTTCAGCTGCAGAATCAGTACCAGAAAAGTCATAAAGTGGAATATGAACAGTGTCCACCAGGCATAAAGTTTCTAATGGAAATCCTTTTTCATTATTTTTATGCTGCATTACAGAGTAAGAGTTACTTCCTCACCTCCTTGCCTCGTCTCTTCAGAATCAAGAGTGAAATAAACTATAGTCACTATAAAAATGCTTAGAAACATAACTGAATCCAAGATACTTGATATTCTCTTTAAATGATTTTGTTGAATTATCAGTTCATGTTTTCCCACTTTAGGAATAAATTTTGATCAGTTTTAATTTTCACTGTGATGTAATCATGTTCATATTATATGTTCATTATAGTAATCAAAAGAACATGTAACCAATGTATTTTCCAGGTCAAAGAATGACATGCATTTTTATTCATATTTATATGCTCTATTACTCTTACCCACTAATGCTCAATTACTCTTACCCACTAATACATAAATTTTGTCAGATGTTTTCCAATAGCAATGCCATCTTGATATATCTGATAAGATTTTAACGATGTAAAACATCAATTGAATCCATGCTATGCCCTACCCCAGATTTATTTTCCAGCGAGCTAGCCTGAAGGCACCCAATAAAATGGACAACTTAAGGGATCTATTTTTTCTCAATTGATGAAATCCCCAAATAGAAATTTGGCTGCAAATCTCTTTAATTCATGAAATAGGCAACTTTATTTTGATTCCAGCATCATGGAACAATAAAAAAAAGGCCAAGTTCTTGACCTAACCCCTAACCAACAGGAAAAATGGAGGTTAAAGCTCAAGGGCAAACTTAACTTTTACTTCACTAGATGGCACAATTTTTGCATCTTCTATTTTATCACATATTCAATATATCAAAAATTTTGAGAGTATACTAGTGGAACAAATGTATTTATTATGCCAATTACATCCGGCCTTGGTGCCACAGGGGAAAATAAAGGACACCATGACTTCTTGTGATACCTTAATGTTCTCATTCTCCTCATAAAGTAACAACATAAAACTCCAGAACCTCTTGAAACTACATTTTCAAATTTTGCTATGTGATCATATTAGGTAAATTAAAATCACTAATATGTCAAGGTTTCTAATTTCTCTTGGATGCATTTGTATTTCTGACTCTGACATGCCTTTGGGCCACAAAGCACTTGGCAGATAAAACGTCCATTTGGTCTACTGAATTTAATCCAATGTCCAGATAAGTTCACTAGAGGGTTATACTTTATGTAATAGATAAATTTAATACAGTCCCCAGTATTTCCTATTTCATTTCTCCTACCTCCATTCCCTTCCCCTTTGTCTATTCCTCTGTTTTTTCCTTATTTTGAGTTAGCTTCCACATATCAAAGAGAACATTCAACCTTTGGTTTTTTGAGACTGGCTTATTTCACTTAGCATGATATCCTACATTTCCATCCATTTGCCAGCAAATGACATGATGTTATTCTTCCTTATGGCTGAATGATACTCCATTGTGTGTACATACCACATTTTCTTTATGCATTCACCAATAAAAAGGCACCTTAGTTGGTTCCATAGCTTAGCTATTGTGAATTGGGCTGCTATGAATATTGAAGAGGCTACATCACTGTAGTACGCTGATTTTATGTTCTCTGGATATATACCAACGAGTGGGATAGCTGGGTCAAATGGTGTATCCATTCCTAGTTTTATGAGGAATTTCCATACTGTTTTCCAAAGTAGGGACTGAAATAGAGTAAGTTATACAGCATGCTTTTATAAAAATGTCAATGTTTATCCAATTGTCAAGTATATTTAAAAAGGTCAGGAAGTGAAGGAAGGGAGGGGTAGGGGAAGTACTAAGAACTGAGTTAAATAAAACAAGGTACACTTTAAGCTCTTGTGTCAATGTATATTCTATTGTTACATATATTTAAAAAATGGGGTGGATGGAAGAGAGGAGAAGGTGAAAAATTGGAGACTGAATTGGGACAAATAAAACCCATGCTTTTATAATTATTCCAGTGTATATTTTTATGTCATGTTTACCTAAAAATAAATTTACAAAATTAAATACAAATTACAAAGTCAACGTACAAAATAATTGCAGTATCTCAGTCTCAGAAACAGGATAATTTTAATTGTTATTTCTTGTTTTGTTCAGTTCAATTCAATGAAAAGTTCTTTGTTTAACGTTTGGGTTTCTTATTCAGCTCTTGTATCATGTGAAATAATTGACTTGACCTGAATATGTCCATATTTTTATCACTTCTAAACTGAAAAAGTACCAACTGTAATGTCTAATTTTATAGTTAATTTGAAAACAGACTATTATAACCCTTTTCCCATAGAGAACTACCATTAGAACACATTAATGAAGTCACATCTAAAGTACTGAAATCACTGCACCAAGACTTCTGAACTCTCATGATCACTGTAGCACTATTCATAAAACCCAACATATGCAATCAACTGAGGTGTCCATCTGTAGATGAATGAAGAAAAGTGGCATATTATGCATATATGTAATAGTATGCATTCATAAAAAAGAATAAAATAACATAACTTGTGGCAACATGTATGGAAGTGGAGTATACGTTGAGTGGAATAAATCAGACACTGAAAGACAAATACTGCAAGGTCTAATTTATATCTGGAAATAATATAATTTCCATTGCATAGCAGAGAGTACAAAAAGATCAATATATGATAGGAAAGGTACACAGGTTGGGAATACAGGGAATCTGAATAACAGGTACCAAAGTACATTTAGATAGTAGGAATAAGGGCTAGTGCTCTACAGAACAGTACAGTGATTGTTATGGTATGGAGATGAGGTGTTCCCCCAAAACTCCTGTGTTCATGCAGGTATATTCAGAGGTGAAATTACATAAGAGCTGTAACCTGAATCAGTCTATCAGTTCAAATGGACTGACTGGGTAATAACTGTAGGCAAGTAAGGAAGTGGGTCATTGGGGGTGTACCTTTGAAGTTTTCATCTTCACTGAGTCCCCTACCACCTTCCCCTTGTCTATTTCCTGACTGCCCTGCAATGAGCAGCTTTTCTCTGTGGGCCTGTTTGGTTATGATCCTTCACCTTTCCATGGAGCACAGTCCAGTGAACTCAGATGGCCATAAATAAACTGAACCACTGGAACCATAAACCAAAATAAACTTTTACTCTAAGTTTTCTCATTAGGTTTTTGTGTTTTTGTTTTGTTTTGTTCTTGCTGTTACTTGTTTTGTTTTCATTTTTTGAAAAAGAGAAAGAGAAAATCAATTTTATTTATTTATTCATCTAGCTTTTGTTTCTCTGAGACTTAGTTGTGTATGTGGTGCTGGAGTTGAAACCAGGGTCCTCATGCATGCTAAGCAAGTGCTTCAACCACCGATCCACTGCTCCAACCACTCTTGTTAGGTATTTTGGTCACAGCAATGAAAAGCTGACTAAGACAGTGACTATAGTTAACAAGTTTAATATATATTTCACAATAAAGAACCTGAAGAAAATATTTCCAAGGCCCTCAACACAAAGAAATTATAAATGCTGGAGATAGAAATGCTAATTGTTGGCTGGAGTAGTGGTTCAGCATTTACAGCACTTAGCTGGCATGCCCAAGGACGCTGGTTCAAACCCCAGCACCACATACACGACCAAGTGTCTGAGCAACAAAAGCCACATGAAAGACAAAATAAAATTGATTCTGTCTTTATCTTTCTCTCTCTCATTGTCTCTCTCTCTTAAAAAAAAAAGAAAAGAAAAGAAAAGAAATGCTAATTGTTGGGCTGGAAGTATCAGAAAAACAAAACCCAGATGAAAAATTAAATAAAATTGATTCTCTCTTTTTCTAACAAAAAAAAAGGAAGAAAGAAAGAGATGAATGCTAATTATTCTGCTATATGTGTTAGCTCATACTTGCAATATAAGCTATTCAGGAAGCTGAGGACTTACGCCTTCAAGTTCCATGTCAGACAGGACAACTTAGTGAATCTGTGTCTTACCAAAATAAAAAAGGGGTGGGAGGGATTGGTGATATAGCTCAGTAACTCTGGGTTCAATTTCTAATAACACAAAAGAAAAAAGAAATGCTATTTACTCTGATACAATAATTACAGCCAGTATCAAATTCTCACTGTATCCCATAAATGTATACAAAAAAATTAAAAATTTATATTGAAAAAACTTAAAGATACATATATATGATATGAAAGAGGTAAATAAAAACAGGTGTATATGATGGTAGAAAGAAAATATCATTTCTTGTAAATTTACTGGTTTCTAGAAATTTTTACCTGAAAAAACTGTGGCGAAAGGTCTCTTTTTACCCAAAGTATATTTAGTTATAACAAATTTAGAATTAGTTGAATTTAGGGAAATTTGAATCTAGCATCTGAACATTTGATTCATTCTTAGAAAAAACAATTAAAACTTATTTCTTCAAATGAGTAAGGGCAGCTTTCAAAATTCATGTTTTTCCTCATTTACAAATATGCTATAATACATTACATTGCATTGCCCACATTCACATAAATTAAGACATTTAATAGCACTTTCAGAAAATGAACAGAACCACCCCAATACATACTTACTAGTAACAGCATTTGCCATTTAAAAAAAAATCAACTTTTCATACCAAAACCAATTAAAAAGGATAAACTCCAAAAACAGGGACCCAGCTAACTTTGCTTTAACAAGACCTCCTCCAAGTGATTCATAGGCACACTAAATTTTGAGAAGCCCCCATTTATCCAAAGATTTCTAGAAATACCTTTTACCCATTCTGAAACAGACACTGTTCAAAAACTCTTCTAATCACAATAATCTTAATACTCCCTTATATGGTCACAACAACAAAGGGCACAGAAACTAACTCAGAAAATAAGGCTGAGACTCTCTGAAGGAAAACAGACATTAACATGCAAAAGGTAACTGTAGCTTCTCACCCTTGCTACTATTACAAAACCCAGATAATGTAAGCTCTCTCAATGCCAAAAAGTGAAACATCCTGTTACTGCTCTAAATTTATGTATCTACTTTTTAAGGATATGCTCCAACCACAAAGTAAAGCTGGGGGTCTTTACTTTCTTCCCTCCATTCAACAGTGCACCAAACAATCCGTTGTTAACTCATTCCTTCCACTAATCTTGCCAAACTACTTTAAATTAGCCTGAATGGACTGAAATTCCCTGACAGAGATGAAAATTATCATCAGGATGAAGAAACCACCTCCTAACCACAGGAACAAACTGTTTATCTCCCACAGGCATTCTTATTTATGGAGAATTTTCTTTAGGCCACCTGTAAAGAAGAATCACCACCAAATAGTTATTTGGATGTAGCTTATCCAACAACTACTATGGTGTCCTCTCATTTGCACCAAACAAAGAATGTATGTCTACACTACACCTCAACAGACCTTACACTTGTTTCTTCCCTTTCTCACTCAACTGAAAACTTTTAATTGTCAGTAGGAAGGGTAGCTCAACTCTTAACTGATAAAGTATATCCCTCAGTCAGGATCAGGAACACCACGATAAATCAAACAAATCTTGAGTTGAATATACAAAGCTGGAAAACATGATTCAATAAAGAAAAAAATTCAGAAAAGGGATTGTCTACCTTACTTTTAAATGAATGTTCATTTCTCCAAACCCCAAATAGCTTTTAATGACATACTAGACATTTGTCACATGGTTACAATATTACCACCCACTTCATTCATTAGTAGGCACATACATATATACATTCATAAAACTGATGTAGACTCTTTGTGTAACTAAGATTTGAGGATAAAAATCTTAATACATACAACCATCCATGCTTTTTTTAAACAGCCTTTTCCAAATTAAGTACTTCATTCTAGACTGTCAACCACAGATAACAAATATCACTCATACAGGAATAAGTAAATATTAAGTTGCACATGCTGATTGCATGCCTGTAATCCCAACTACTCAGGAGGATGAGACAGGAGCCCAGTACTTGCAACTTAGGAAAACCCCACCTCAAAATAAGAAGTAAAAATGGCTACAGATGTAGCTCACTAACAGAGTATCTCTGGGTTCAATCCTCAGTACTCATACCCCACAAAAAATGGATATAGGGGCCAACAATGGATGAATGTGAGCATCAATATAAATAAAATATTAAGTAATATATAAAATAAACGTCTACCTGGTTCAGTGCCCAACACCATAAAAAAATGAAATATTACAAAAAACAATGAGATTAAATACATGACTCAAGAAAAGTTTGGTATTTAACAATCTTCATCTCATGTGATCAGCATTAGCAACTAAAAAATACCAATTTCATTTTCTTAAATACATCACAGCCAAAGCTTCGAAGATTCCATCCATGTCTTGCCAAGACACAGAAAATGGATAATTCATTAAGAGTAAAACCAAAGGGCTGAGGATAAAGCTCAGTTAGCACTTGGTCACATGCCTATCCCTAGGTTCAGTCCCCAGTATGATTCTAAATGTAACTTAAGCACTTGCAAACCTATAAAGTAAGTTTATATTAAACTAAAGCAATAAAAAAGCAATTTCTCATCCATACTATAAATGTAGAAACTACTTCACTGTTATTAGAATATGCTCATGAAACATTTATAGAAGTTTGGAACAGAGGGATGCTAGTAATGAGGTGCAGATGCATAGTAGCTTCCAAGAACTGATTATCCTCAATTTATTACTTGAAATGTATAATGGAAAAGACAAATCTGAACTCTATTAAGGCTCTGAAAATAGAAGACTCTTTACCAAAGAAAACTGTAGTAATGACATACAATCAACTTTTTTCTACTGTACTTGAAAAATCTACTAATCCATTCTCCTTCACCAGAAAGTATGGATGGGGGGGAAAAACTTGTGAAATTTACATTCTAATATCTTAAGTTCATGAAATTTCTATCCTGAGTCCTTCAACTGACACTTAGGCTGGACTTCAGAGTAATCATATTGAGTTTCACTTCATCATGCTCAGTAAACACAGCTCATCATAAATCCAGCCAAGGTCTTTCCTACAAACTAATAGAAAAAATAAATAAAAAGGATGGGACTGGGGTTGTGGGCCACTGGTAGAATGCATACTAGCATTCAAGAGACCCTAAGTTCAACCCCAGGATCCCCCCCCAAAAAAAATCAAAGAACTAACACCCACAGGAAGTATATCTCATCTCTGTCTATGAACAATTCTCTGGCCTGGTAAAATGATTGATGAGCTTCATAATGGATGAGAAAACAGCATCAAAAAAGGAACAAAAATAAAACACCAGCAGACGGACACAAATATACACACAAACTGCCCTCCCCTCACCAAAAAACAAAACAACAACAAAAGGAAAAAAAAAAAAAACAGGAGAAATCTACCCTAACACTGGCATCTTTAGTTTTGAAGAACCAAATCCATGACTACCCTCCTACCAAAATTCCTGTAATGGAGACTGAACACATGAGTGCTTTATCATTGAGTAACCTTCCCATTCCTTTTTATTTTTATTTTGAGACAAGGTCTCACCCAGTTGGCAAGGGTGCCCTTGAAGTTGCAATCCTCCTGTCTCAGCCTCCTGAGTACCCAGGATTACAGACATATATCACCATGTCTGTAATGGTTCTGAATCTCGTATTTTATGATCAACTTCCATTCGCAAATTGTCCAACAAATTAACATCAGGATAGTTAAATATCAACACAGGCAGATATAATACCAACAACTTGTTATTCTCCCAAATAATTTATTATCAACTAATTTAAGGACCTAGCACACAAATTCTAAAAGTCCACAAAACCTATTCTAGATAAAGAGTATGAAAGGGAAATCAATAGTATCAAAGAAAGAAGGAAGATGGCAAAACAAAATCAAAGCAGGTCAAGCAGCTGAAACACAAAGTTCAACAAATCAATTCAGAAGGAATTTTCAGTCAACTCCTAACATCTCTGATACAAAAGTGTTACAGTAAACTGTCTGACTTTTATTGTGGAAATAATAGAGTCCTTGCTACACTTTCTGATACATATTTCCTAGTAGACATTAAATTACTTATTTCAGAAACTATTTACTTTCAGCTGTATTTTTGCTACCAAATGATTTAACTGAAATCAACTCTTTTTTAGTAATACAACAAACTCCATATACAATATACAACAGGACTCAGGCATGGTGGCACATGCCTGTAATCTCAGCTGCAGGAAGATTACAAATTCAAGGTGAGACCTCCTACCAGCAAACAGACTACAATTAGGTGAAGATTCAAACAATAGTTACCATTTTTATCTATGAAATATTTTTAAATTAAGGTCTGCAAAATTTTAAAGACAACATGAATGCACACTTCATAGACAACAGTATAGAGTAAACCTGACAGAAATTCTGAAAAGTAAAAATTTGGGGGATGTTTTTGTGGTATTTGGTTTATTATGTTGGTCTAGAGTCAATCATCAAAATCTCTGTGATATGCTGTAAGTTAAATAAACTCTATTTTAACACTTAATGAAGATGATGTTGAATGTAGAAGTATTAGAGTAGGCCAAGACGTGAGCCAAGCGGGGATACTGGGAAAATAATTGATATCTACCTCAGCTGGTCATTATGCTTCCTCAGAACTGCCTCCTTACAACTCACACATAGACAAGAAATTTCACAGATTCCCAAATTTCTCATTACAAAATGCAAAGAAAAGGGATCTCTAGGTCAGGATGAACCAAAAGAAGATGAGAATACCCAATTTCTGCAGCTAAAGTCAGAACTCCCCAGGGTGAGGGACTGCTTGCCCATTCAATTATATGCCCAGAAATAAGGAGGGACACTTCATCATCTCACAGACTCTTTTATACTTCTTCTCTAAATAGATGTACAGTTGTCCATGCACCAAGATTCACCCCTCAGGTGTAGCATCTTAAAGAATTGGGTAAGTTTGACCTTCAAAGTCTTCAAAAGAAAAAAGATAATTTTATTTTGCAGGGAAACTTGGCCCCAATATAAGCCAAAAGACAAAGAAACATGGCCTGAATTTTGGAGCATAAACTTTAACATCATCCTACAACTATATCTTCTGCTATAACCAAGGACAGTCAACAGAATCTCCATATGTTTCAAGCTCTCATGGCCTTCAGAGATAGTCCAGAACCCTATAAATTGGATCCAGCCACTATGATTGTTAAAAATTCTACCTTCCCATCCAAAGATCCCCCAATAAGGGGGGATCTATGAGAAATAAGGGGGAGGATCTACAAGTGACCCATACCTAGGAAACTTTAACTCCCAAATTAGAGCTCTCCATTCATCCACTGTGAAATTCCTTGCCAATGTAACCAAGAACCCTCACATTCTCCAGGATCTGTCCTCTACAAGAGGTTGCTAGGACAACAGCTCAATGTGTAAGAGTCCAAATTCCATTATACATGCAGATATCAGTGAGGTAAAAAAGACCTGGGAAGATTCTCAGTTGTCACTTACAACCATACCTGGAGGGACATAAATATCATTCTGAATCAAACTCTCAAACAGAGATGCAACAGGCAACCCGCAATTTGATGATGCAGCTTACTTGGCTTACTGTTAATATCCTGTAGGGAGGAAGAACAGTTGTCCCTTCAATGTAACCCCAATGGAATTATAATGCCACTGAGGGGACATAAAGGAAAAATCATACAGTTCTATGCCTGTGAAAACATATGAAAGAGGGAGGGGCTGGAGCAGTGGCTCAGTGGTTGCAGCACTTGCCTGGCAGGCACAAGGACTGGAGCTGGAACTCCAGCACCACATACCCAACCAAGTGTCAGAGCAACAAAGGCCAGATGAAAAACTAAATAAAATTGATTCTCTTTCTCTCTCTCGCTGCCCCTCTTTTAAAAAAATGTATGAAAGTCACATCAAACCCGTATACTACAACAAACTGACCAACATATAATGAAGGTCCCAATGAACACTACAATGCTACGTAGTTTCAGGAGGCTCTGGTCCAATATACCACCCTTAATCCAGGAGTAGTTTTAAACGAAAATTCATTACTCAATCTTCCCCCAGCATGAGGTAAAAATTACAAAAAATGTCCACAGGACCTAATACACCAACTGCTGCCTTAATTAAGGCCACTTCAGTGTGTGTGTGTGTGTGTATGTATAAATAAATAGACATAGATAGAGAGAGAGACATTTATATCTCTAACAGCAGGGAATATAGAAGAGTCAAGAGACCAGGGTATGGGTGATGTGGGGGTGATGGAATGATGGAGGAGAGAAAGGGAGATGGAAGGAGAGGAAAAAGGAGGGAGGGGAAGAGAAAGAGAGACAGATAAAGAGAGGGAGAGAGAGGGAAGGAAAAGAGACAAGCCCAATCACTGGCTGCATTTCAGATCCAACAGCCAATTCAAGGTTGTCCTCAGTAGATCTCACTGCAAGAAAACTGACATTGTGGGAAGGTAGAACATCCTAAGAATGAAAGTCACAAAAGAAAGAAGCCCCAGACACCCTGCCCTCTGTGCAAAATCCTACCCCCCTTGAAAAAGGACAAACCTGAGGGCCAAAAGGTCAACTCTTCATATAATGCTAGTCCTGGACTCTGTACCAACCATCTCCCCATCAGAAACTGCTATCAAGGGAACATTATGGAGCTCAACGCAACATTTAACATGGTGAATGTGATCATAAATATTCTTTTGCATATAGTATCTGCCTACTCTGTACTAACTTCTATCTCTGAACCTCTTTCCTGCATGTCCTGTGGAGTCAGGTGGGGGGAAGATAGAAGGTCAATAGAGGTTCACACATTCCCTATCCTATTCATGGGAGAGCTTCATGTACTCCCACCCATTTCTAATGATGCCTGAATGTTCCAGTCCTCTTTTGGGACAACAAACGGGAGTTCATTTCATTTTCCATCTCAACCACAGACACTCCACCAAGCCTTTGCTAAAATAGAGGCTCCAACTCAGGCCTTGAGGAATGCAAGCTGAACCAAATAAACTCTAAGGTCTAGGCAACTAAAACTTCAAGAAGGGCAATTAATGAGCTCCCTTAAGGATCCTAGTCATGTCAATCGACATCAAAAACAATACCCATGGGGTTGGGGATTTAGCTCAGTGGCAGAGCGATTGCCTAGCATGCGCAAGGCCCCAAGTTCAGTCCTCAGCCCTGAAAAATAAATATACATAAAATGTATGGCAAAGGTCTAGAACCTCTCACTGACAAGTTCCTAAAATAAGAATTGTTAAAGCCTTATGATTCCCCTCACAATATCCCCATCCTCCCCATAAAAAAAGGTCAACAGGGACTACAGAATGGTGTAAATCATTCAGGCCATGAATGAAGCTGTAATACCTATACATACAGTATACCATCTTGGGAAAAATTCCCTCCAGCCAGCCAACGATTTTCAGTGCAAGATCTTAAAAAATACCGTCTTTTGCATCCCCTTAGCCCCATGTTGCCAATATTTGTTTGGATTTGAATGGGTATATAAATAGGGTAAGGGATAACAGCCTTTCCCAGTTAAAGTAGCCCTTACTTATCTGGACAAGCTCTAACAAGATTTACAGAGCTTAACCTTGGAAAGTGGCCAACCTATACAAAATATAGATGATATGCTGATTTGCTCTCCCACCAGGAGTTGGCTTATGAGCTTGTTGTTACAACCATAAAATCCCTAACTAAACATGAGTTTTAAGGTATCCTAACCCATGTCTCAATTGATTAAACAGAAGTCCATTAACCAGGCCTTATATACTCTCCCTGGTTAAGATAAGGTTTTTACCCAAGAAGTTTAAGGCAAACTGAAATAGTCCCCTCTGGACTACTCAATAGCAGCTTAGGACATTTCTAGGGCTCATGAGATACTGCAGATTGTGGATAACTGGGAACAGCCTGATGGCTAGGTCCCTTTCAGAGATTTTAAAAGGGAAACACAAAAGGAGCCCCATTCTTTTGGGAATCTAAACAGGAATACGTTTTCCAAAGACTAAAAACTGAGTTGGTCTAGACCCCTGCTCTGGGAATTCCCATAACATATAGGCCCCTCCAAAATATTAGTGACAGAAAGTTAGGGGATAGCTCTGGAAGTTCTGATCTACATCTTGGGACCAAATAATTGTCTTGTGGGACATTTCTCCAAGAGATTAGATTCTCAATCAGGGTTGGCTCAACAGACCCTGAGCAATAGCCGCTAATTGCTGTTAGTCATGGTGGCTTCTAAGATTACCTTTGGACATTTGTAGAAGGCATATAACCCAAGTCAAATTCATACCTTAACATAAGGCCAAAGGGCCTCACTGGCTTCTGCGTAATATCCGTTATTTTTCTTTTGTTGTTGTTGTTGTTTTGTTTTGTTTTTAAAAGAGTGAGAGTGAGAGAGTTAATTTTTGTTTTTCCTCCACCTTGTTGTATGTGTGGTGCTGGGGATCAAACTCAGGTCCTCATTGCCTATTTATTAATTGGATTATTTTTGTTGATGTTAAGGTTTTTGAGTTATTTGTATATCCTAGATTTTAATGTCCTATCTGAGGAGCAAATGGTAAAGATTTTCTCCCATTCTATATGCTCTTTTCTCTTCTTTATTGTTTCCTTTGCTATGAAGCTTTTTAATTTGATTTCATACCATTTATTGATTTTTTATTTTATACCTTGTGTTTTAGGAGTGTTATAAAGTTAGTTCCTGAGCTGAAATGTTGGAGTATTAGGCCTACATTTTCTTCTAGCAGGTGCAGAGTTTCTACTCTAATTTCTACATCTCTGAATCACTTTGAGTTGATTTTTGTGCACAGTGAGAGAGAAGGGTTAAATTTCATTCTACTACAAATGTATTTCCAGTTTCCCAGCACCATTTGTTAAAAAGGGTTATTCTTTCCTCCATCATATATTTTTGGCACCTTTGTCTAATGTGAGATAACTATACTTATGTGGGTTTATCTTTTTGTCTTCTCTTCTATTTTATATAATGGTATTCTTTTGGATGGCCATGCATGCACTCTGGTTTCCTTTGTAATTGCCCAGTGCCACCTCATCATTTCAGTTCTGATATTTCCAATATTTCTTTGGGCTAATACACTGGCTCTAGTAGTATTATGTTTTGGTGTCCATATTTGATTAAGGTGGCTTTAGTACTCAAGTAGCACCATTCTTTACAAACAACTACATGGACATAGGCTACCAAAAAGAAGTGTTCATAATGTGTGTATGTGGTAACCCTTTGGCCTTCTGCTAGCTCCAATGCACTGGAGTGTGCTGTTCATTATGCCTGTTGGGCTGAGGTTCCTGTAAGAAGTGTCTCTTACTCAGTGACACCTTGTGAGATGCAATTCCATAGCCTGCACCCCTGACAAGATCCTATAAAAATCTACTTCCATTTGAGAACCAGATATGTTTCAGTCAGCCAAGGGGGAACCCTGTAAATCATTTCAACTCATGTAGTGTGTCAGTTACCTCATCACAAGAATCAAAAAGTTCTTTGTACCCCAGAGTAGGGGCATCAATTATACTTCAATAAAGCTTACTTTTAAAATTTCACACACAAAAAAAGAATACCACGATAATAGTCCTCATTTCTATCCTCCTGGAAAAGCTATTGGCATCCCAATATACCAAAGATAAAAAAAGAACAGGCAGTCTTTTAATTTAACTGGTAACTATGCTGATAGGGTGTAGCTGGAGGTGGTAGACTGGCTCATTGGGGGAGTGCCTTTGAGGCATATATTTTGTATGTGGCATGGAATATATCTGTCTATGCTCTCTGAAGCCATGCCTTCCACCATGATTTTCAGCCTCACCTCAAACCTAAAGGAATGGAGCTGACCTTCTACAGACTAAAATTTGTGTCTGAAACCATGACCCCTAAAAATAACTTTTCATCCTAAAATTGTTATTTTCAGGTTTTTTCTGTCAGAGCAAAAAAAAAAAAAAAAAGGCTGACTAAAACACCTACCAAGACAAAATGAACACTGGAAGAATCCAAATCCCTTTTAATGGTGACTATCCCCAGATTTGGGCTACCTTGATCTTTTCAAACTGACAATGTCTTCCTTCATCTCTCAGATTTCTCTACAAGTGTAATCCCAGCAGCTTTGGAGGCTGAGGCAAGAGCATCACAAGTTCAAAGCCAGCCTCAGCAACTTAGCAAGGCCCTAAGCAACTTAATGAGATTTTTTTCTCAAAAGAAAAAGTAAAAACTGTTGGTGATGCGGCTCAGTAGCTAAGCACCTCTGGGTTCAATCCTGATAAAAAAAAAAAAAAAAAAAAAAAAAACCTAAGTAACATTTCTACCATTCTTCCTGGATACTATACTCCTCAAGAAAAGTTGAACATGCCAAACATACCATAAAGTATGATCTGAGAAAAGTTTACCAGGAGACTTTGTTTCCCTAGTTGGAGCATTTTACTGTGGCCCCTATCTGGGTTGATTAGCTCCAAAAACTCACCTTCATCTTAGTCCTGTTTGAGATGCTATATAGTAGGCCACCTTGACCTGATACCTGATACTTGTAGGGCTGGTCTAATTTAATATGTAGCCTTGTAAGTTAGTTTCAACAGGCAATATGCACCTATGAATGAAGGATAAAGGATGAGAACCCAGGGACCTTTGTAGGCCTAGAAGTCAAGTCTTTCTCAAGACTTGAGAGGCTGGAGTGGTGACTCAGCATTTGGAGTCCTTGCCTGGCAAGCACAAGGACCTGGGTTTGAACCCCAGCACCACATACACAAAAGTGTCAGAGAAGCAAAGGCCAGATGAAAAACTAAAAGTTGATTCTTTTTTTTTTAAACAATTTTATTTACTTTTTCATGTGGCTTTCGCTCCAGAGACTTTGTAGTGTACATGGTGCTAGGGTTTGAACTCCTGTACTCGCCCATGCCAAACAAGCACCGTAACTGCTGAGCCACTGCTCCAGCCCTGATTCTCTGTTAAAAAAAAAAAAAGACTTGGAAGGATACACAGCAGACCCCCTCGAGAAGGGCCCCTTTACTGTTCTCTCTATCCTCGGAGTGCTGAAATTGCCCGGGATTGCTAGTTAGATTCATTATACCTAGAGGAAGCCCTACTTAAAAGGAAATCTCCATGCTTCAAAATCAAGATAAACCTACATGGAATCGTGAAACAGAGAAGACCTAACGTTCCTTTTGAAAAGGAAGACATATAAGCAGATCCCTCGTAGACTCACAGGTCCCATGCCTTCTCTTCTTCCTGGTTCTGAACATCCTCCTTGTCATCTTCCTAGTTCTCTTTTTGCTACCTTCCTCAGGGACTAAAACCATTTCTGTTCAACATGCTTCTTTTGCTACTACTGATCACAGTCCATTCTTAGCTTCATCCCACCCCTTAGATGTCCCAATGGGCCACCACATCTGGAAATTTACTAACATGGATGTTTGAAGATTGATGTCTATATATGTCCCTAATGGAACCCTACAGAAGCACAGATACACCAGTATAAAGTGAAGTAAAAAACTGCTGAAGATTGCCAGATCCATCTATGCCTATGATTATTTGGTATGCACTGATCCCCCATCTTTCAAGGGAAGAGAGCGGCCTATCCCACTAATCCTTTATGATTGAATACAGACCAAGACAGAGTTGTCCTTTACCTACCATTAGGATCCTACAGTCTCTAACCTCTCTCTAGAGGTCACCAGGTACCTTATTCAGGTAAAATAATATCTTTCCTCTATCTTTTCAAGAGCTCAGCAGTAGTAGGGCCACAATTCACCTCTAGGACACTTACAAGCCTAGGCCCATTGGCATTCAGTCTCTACATTCCTCAGAGACTACAGTGGGAAGTCTTCCTATAAACCAATGTAATTTCACTATCGGTATCACTGACTCCCTGAAAATACTTCACCTTTACCTAGGATTCTAAACAATCAATTCAGTTTTCCCTAACATCCAAAATTTCATCAATGGCTAGCCATTGTTTTTGAGGGCTGGGACCCAATTCTGCTCCAGGCCATTCAGTGGATATTTTGGTGGAACCCCCATGGCTTCAACCATATCTCGTAAGTGACAAGATTCCTCTCACCTATACATTTAAATAGTTCTTGATTTCCATTTTTTTAATTGCAAATAACTTAAAACATACCCCAGAATACATTAAACTATTATAACAAAATTATATACAAAACAAGGGTTGGTAAATACTAATTAACTCAAGTGATCCCCTTTCTAGAAATAGCCAACTACTTTAGGGTATCCAAGTATAGATTTAAATGTCAGACAAGCATGACTTCTTACTACAGATATTCTAATAAGGAAATGCTGGAAAATATCTAAAAACATATTTTCTAACATAAATTTTATCAGTCATACTTTATTCATTCACTTAGTGTTACTTCCACAAATATTATATGATGGTGTTAGGACATGGTGATCAAACTCAGACAAGCAAAGAAGAAAAATACACAAATTTTCCTAAAATACCAACAGTATCCATGTGAATGCTTTTAACATACTTACTGCGATCCACAATGTATGCTCCACAAATATTATGCTTTCATTTATGGACATCATTTAGAACCCTAGAACTCTGGTACTGTGTTTCAAGAGTTGATAGCTTTATTTTTATACATCATTACTTCCATCTCACCAGGTACTTGTGTCTTCTGTGATTTAAGAGTATTCCCTTTTAGCTTAGAACATACAAGTGCAGAAAAAAAGTATTACCTCAGAATATCTATTAAAATAAAGGATATTTGAAGAAATGACAAAGTACTATACTAAAACAGACAGTTCTATGTGATCTAAGTTTTCACAACAAGCCAAGATTTTGTTGATAAAAGTCTAGTGAGACACATTGACTGGATTTCAGAGTCTCCCTGTAAGCTTGAAAATTTGAAATCATGACAAGGTCCTGTGTCATCATGAACCTAGCCAAGGCCTCTGTAATATACTCTTATTTCTTCTTACAAGGTTACATTACCTGGAAACGTTTACGTTTCTGTCCTAAATGCAGCTAATGTGTTTTTCAGTGCCAATAAGACACCATTGAGTAGGATCCACACAGATGACGTATCATGAAAATCAGTGACAAAATTCTTTCTTCCTGAAATTCAGGGATTAAATTCTCTCTTCTGTTCATTCATCAACTTAACTGGCAAAAAGGGCATCATAAAAAAAACTGAAAAAGTTTCAATAAACAACCCATTTCAGGCTCATATATTATTTCCCTACTACAAAAAAATCCATGATATTCCTTGCTTTATTTCATAGAAATTCATATACTGAGATTATGTGTAAAAACAGAACCAGAGTCTAAAATGTAATGATGAGTAAGACAGTCACCAAATAGATAATGCACACTTTAAATTTTCACCTATTGTATAAGTATAGGCTGACCTACTACTTGTTGAATTCAATGAAGATACTATATGAGGTAAACATGCTAGGTACAGTATATATTTTCTGATTTTTGAAAGATTATGAAAATTTTAAACAAGTAATACTATTATTATATTGCATATAAATCAGTTTCCACCTGTAATATTGTATTAGAATTAGTACCTCTTAAGAAATCAAACCCCAATGCATAAATTTCAGACTTTTATAAAATTTGACATGACATAATTAACAATGAACTAAGGAGTTTAAAGAAAGTATAGTACCCAAAGTAACTCTCAAAACTCTTTTAAAACCAGCAATTAGCCTTATATATATATATACACAAACACACACATATATTTACATGCACACACATATATACACACTATATATATATAGTAATGTAAACACTACATAACAAACCTTAAGACAGCAATGAACTATTAAATCCCAGAATACTATTTCAAACTTATAATCAAACCACAATGAAAACATGCATGGAACATGACATAGAACTTATATCTATGAGGTCATTAGTAAGTATACATACCAGGAAATCAGAAAGTTGTTGTTTGCATGCTTCAAATGAGTCATGCACTCAATTGAATATCAGAATATAGGACGATTTCTTTGTTTTTGTTTTTTGCAACATTAAGGAATAAACCCAGGGTTGCTCTACCATGGAGCTACATCCTTATTACCATTCTTTTTGTTCTGTTGTTACAGCTTCTGGCTAAATTGCCAAGGCTGGCCTCTAAGTTGAAATCCTCCTGCCTTAGCCTCTGAAGTCACTGGGGTTATACATATGGGCCACCACATCTGGCAATTTACTAACATGGATGTTTGAAGACTAATGTCTATATATGTCCCTAATGGAACCCTACAGAAGCACAGATAAACCAGTATAAAACAAAACATTAGCTGAGCATGGTGGTGCACACTTGCAATCCCAGTGACTCAGGAGGCTGAGACAGGAGAATCACAAGTTCAAGACAAGCCTCAGCAACTTAGTGAGACCCTGTATCAAAAGAAAAAAAAATAAAAAGAACTGGCTCAGTGGCTAAGGGCCCCTGGTTTTAATCCATGGTATTAAAAAAAGAGAGAAAATATTAACATATTTAATGAAACCCCACCCAATTATATGAAAATATTATATCCCAAGTCATCTTCCAATATAGAACCCATAAATAGGGTTCTCAAAAAGTCCAAGAAATTCCAGGCAAAAATGAAATGCTTGTATCACCAATCAAAACAACTATCAGAAATAAGCATCTTTCAAAAAAAAGAAATCTTGTAACTCACCTGTAACTTGCAAAAAGCCCACCTCTAGTTAAGGGAGTAGCATTAGAAAATGGTTTTTCTTCAAATATGCTAATTATTATATCACTCATGCCAAAATCTATAAAAGAACCATATATCCATACCAGGAGACCTATGCAGAGAGAGAATATTTTCCTTCCAAAAACAAACCAAAGAAAGGCACCACAAATTATTATAAGTAGGTTGTTCCAAAGAGTGGATTGGGAATAAAACCTAGATTTTCACATTACCCAAACTTCCCAGACCAAAAGTACCCATCATAATATACAAACTGTCTTCATTCAGTCACCTGGCCTTTTTGGTAAAATGAAGTCTGTTTTAAAATTCATAAACTCTGTTATTATATGAATTTCTTAAACCAATTTAAGGCTTAGCCACTTCCTTACCAGATAGTTAGTGGTTATAAATTCTAGAAACTACTTAAGTGGGGATGATACAGAGTTCGTGGTAGTAACTGTCACTTTCATGACTCTTTTCCCTGGTGCACTTGCAAATGCATAATTTAAAAGATGGGCACATATACAATCAATAGAAAAATATCAATAGAAAACATAATTACAATGAACTTACCCATCTTTATGTAGTTAACACTAATCTCTAATAGCAATTTATAATAAACTAATTCCCACCATCAATATGGGTAATTTACTCACTACCTAGTTAAAACCTCAGCAGCAAAGCCAAAGAAACTAATCATTCACCCCTTTTGAAAATTCTTTCTTCCACAACAAACTCAAACTAGAATTAGTTAAAAGGGCATTCCTTAATTATTTAGCTCAAAGATAGTTTATTATTCTCAACAACTCAAGGACATCAGTAGTGGTATGGTTGAGCATAACTGTAATTTGAATTTTAGTGTGCAATTTATATTGTGTACATTTCTAATAAATAACAAATCCCTTTATTATGTACAACTATAATACACCAATAAAAATTATCTTAAGTATGCAAATATCTGCCTCTCTATACCAAGGATCTGCCCCTCATGAAGTATTGAATAAGTAAATACTTACTCGCAGGTAGACAATGTTTATTTCAGGATTAGGTTTTCTATTCTGATCTCATAGTACTGTAAAACCTGATCAAATAAGGTAAATTTCACAAGGAAAAACTGTCTCCTATTCCAAATAATTGAACTTAATGAGCATACAGTTCAAGTCAGTACCATAATTTCCTTCAGTAAATACAGTGTGGGCTTACAAGACCTTTCATTCATCCCTACTTTCTTATAGATATTGTAACATACTAAAGTGAGAAGTAGAAGACCATTTATGAATTTTAACACAACCACTTAAAGCCTGTTTCAGTTTCATTATCTGAAAAGGTTATTCACCAACATCAGTCATGCACAAAGTGGAAAGTCAGAAAACAGAAATAAGCAGCACAACCAATTTATCCTTAAAAAAGTGAAAATGATTCGAATAAGTTGCTTAATAGAATTTAAGACCAGCAAAAAGAAATGTTCTCACTCTGACCTCACCAAAATCAATAAGCAAAGAAAAAAATGTACAAAAGTACCTCACAGTTTAATTGCTCTTTGCATTTATTATCTATTATCAATGCAGAAAGAGGGGACAAAAAGCTCACAAACAAGCTACACAATTTCACAAGACATATAGCAGGGAGAAAAGTGACTTAGATGAATCAACAGTATTCTAAGGTCTTGGTGGACGCATTCCTGGGGGAGGTGGACCTAGAAAGAAAAAAATAAAACAAAATTCAATGAAACAATCAGAAAAATAACATATACATTCAAAGGCCTTGCTGTCACTGTCAATTCCTATAATCCCAATTTACCTCTAATTCCTGGTGGCGGGGGCCTCATTCCAGGAGGGGGCATGCCTATTGGTGTCCCTCGAGCAGGGGGAAGCCCAATTGGTGGGCCCATTGGTGGTCTCATACCAGGTGGAGGAGCCATAATGCCTGCAAAGGAAAAAATTCAGAAATAAAGACCTTGTAAGTAGTCTTAGGAAAGTTAGAATTCGGCACAAACTAATATTTCAAGAAATGAACTGGGTTTAAACCAGAAACAAGGGGGCAGGGGAGCAGAAGCCAACACTAATAAGAGTCAAATAATTCCTTTATTACTTCTATTTGCCATCCCCAATCAAAAACAGTCCCTATTCTTTCATTGGCAACTAATCATATACTCCCCAAATCTCCAATTAAGCACTTAAGACTATTAATTCATTATCGAATTCACTATATTTTGAGACATCACTTCCTCAGGATGGCATATAATCTCTCAGAAACACAAATTTTCTTGTTCATAGGGCCCATACCTGGTGGTGGAGTTGCTCTGCCTACAGGTGGGGGTGGAGTCCCCCGTCCAGGTGGGTATTGTGTTGGGGCTCCAGCAATACTGGCGGTAGCAGCAACAGCAGCAGCTGCTACAGTGCCTCTTCCTTGTGGAGTCATTACCTGAGAAGACAGCACCAGGAAGATAATAAAAATGAGAAACATGTGCACATTTTCAAACAGAAAATAAATGGTAGATATGCCCTCATAGATACTAAATAATTGCCACAATTTAACACTTTTCTCATTCATATTTTATTTTTGCAGTTCTGGGAATCAAACCCAGGGGCTTATATATGTAAACTGCATGTTCTACCATCAACATACATCCCATCCTCAATTCTACATTTTAATCTTCATATTATAATATCAAAGCAGCCCTTATCTTTTCTCAAATCTGACATGACCATACTTTTCTTTATCATCAAGTAATAGTTTTGAGTCACTCATATCAAAATAGCTTTAACTACCCAGTTGCTACATTAAATAGGATTTATTTTCTTGCTTCTATATATTTATCTTCCTGTTCCTTCTAAAACACAGGTCACATTTTAAAATCTCTGTTGACTGTTCAGATATCCCCATTAATCTAAAACCCTTTCCTCATTTCTCACCTGCTGGGATGGACCTCCAACTCCTCGAACTGGGCCTGCTAATCCAGCTGGAGCCTGGGGAATTGGCACACCTGCTGGTACTCCTCTGCCAGCAGCCCTTCCAACCCCAGGACCTCCTGCAGCTCCAGCCAATGGCACCCGTGCAATACCAGTCTGAAACAAGAAAATTTATAGCATAAACCTGAATGATTTACCCAAGTTCTCAGCAGTATTATTTAAATTTCAGTTCTACCCACCATTTCCCTAGGTCATCAGTACTGAAATGGAAAAATGGGTGAATATACCATGGAGGTAACTTTCCACATAAATATTTTTCAAATTATAAGGATACATAATTGTATAACCACACTAAGTGGAAATAAATTGGCAACTCCCACCATTATCTAGGTAATACCCAGCACATAAAAAAACTCATCAAAAAACTCAATTCATTATTTGACAAAAGTATACCATACCAAACCTCCACTGTGCCCAATTTCAGCCATCTCAAACAATGCAATATCCTTTCACATTAAGATTATTTCCTTTTATATGTCAATTAAATAAATGAAAATTAAAAGGAGAAAAAATTTTAAAACCTCAGTCCTGCCTACATCTTGCTTACATCTTTAGGGGGTGGCCCCTCCACAGTCATGGATACCAAATTCTCTCCACGCAACAGCACCAGACCTAAAACCCGCTTTTCCTCACGTTCTGGCTGTTTTGCATTCTTTGGCCTACAAATAAGAAGGAAATTTTAGTGAGATGAATTTTAGCAATCCCTTCATTAATCAGTCACCAAAAGTATCAAATAAGACAAAATTTTATGCCAAGATTCTCACAAGCATGTTTTTCAGTTTAACTCCCCCCAAAAAAACTCGATTAACATATGCATAAGTAGTAAATTTCCTATTTTAACTTTTGTCCTTTTCCAGAGTGTTACCTGGATATTACACAAATATTACACAAGTGAATTATTTTTGTAATTGATGCCTCAATTTCCACATTAAAATGAGAAACAATTTTTTTTAATTTTTATTTTTGAACAGCCATACAAATTTTTAACAAAATAATATAAAATGTGTATAGTTTCTGGATACTAGATTTACCCCCAGGAGTGCCCCTCTCAATTTCCCACCCCTATCCCTCCCTTCCCTTACCCACAAAATAAAAAAGTATTAGGCTGTATAACATTACACTTCATGAGAAAGTGCTCCAAATCTCTAGTAATCAGAGAAATACAAATGAAAACCACATTAAGATATCACCTTACGCTAGTCAGAATGGCAAAAATGAAGAAAATAAACAATAACAGATGCTGGAGGGGTTGTGGAGAGATAGGCACACTAAACACTGTTGGTGGAGCTGCAGACTGGTACAGCCCCTCTGGAAAGCAGTGTGGAGAATCCTCAAAAAACTAGGGATGAGCCCACCATACAATCCTGCTATTCCACTCCTGGTTATCTTTCCAGGGGATTTAGAATCAGCACATTATAGTGACACAGCAATATCTATGTTCATCGCAGCTCAATTTACTATTGCTAGACTATGGAAACAACCCAGATGTCCCTCACTGGATGAATGGATCCAAAAATTGTGGTACATTTATACCATGGAATTTTACACAGCAATTAGAAAGAAACAATGATATTGCAGCCTTTGAAGGTAAATGGATGGCTATGGGAAACAAATTTTTCAAATAATCTGTAACTAAATAAATCTTGAAGACAAAACTGAAATAAGGAATCGAAATAGTTGGGCTGGACCAGTGGCTCAGCATTTATGGTGCTTGCCTGCCAGGCATGAAGATATGGGTTTGAACCCCAGCACCACATTCACAACAAGGTGTGGGAGCAACAGAAGCTACATGAAAAGGTAAATAAAACTGATTCTCTCTTTCTCTCTTTGACCCTCTCTCTCTCTTAAAAAAAAATAACAGGCAGAAGGAATACCATATGGTAATCATATCCTAACTCCTCAATCTTTAAGAACAGTCCTTCTTCAGTTTAAGACTGTCACAGAAGGCACACAACTAACACTTCTAATTTTTTGAAATAAACATAATTTGCTATTTCAATCTTACTGTACAGTTCCATTCCATAGTAATGCATGATTGTTTTGCAAGCTTAAAATAATACTTTGATAGAATGCCTTTAAAGCTCTGACCAAATTGAGAGATGACACTGAGAGGTCAGACAGACTGGCCCTGCTATAATTTACCAGCTATTTAAGTCACCCTTTATAACCTCTACTTCACTTCTGTCTTTGGCTTTTCACTACCTCTGCCACCAACTACTACCCAAACCAGACTTACTTGATCTTCCTGAACTCATCACAATCACAGAGGATCAAATTCATATGCTTGTCGAAAGCTTTAAAGGTGCCAATGAAGATTCGGCCGTCTTGTAGGATACATCTCATTCTATAATCAATGTGCTGCAGCATCTTGCTACTCTTGCCCACGGTCTGGAATTATTAAAAGAACTGTCAATGATCATCTTCTCTGATTTCTTCCCTACTCCCATACCAATCTAAATCTGTTTTCCTTGTCTATGCATGCCTTTTCTACAACATTCCTTCTAGTTTACTAAATATACTGGACCATATTTTTTTCCATATTACAATATCTTTATTCATAAGGATATCAGGCAGAGTTTCATCTTATACAATACACATTGGATATATCTTTCCAATTTTATACTGGACCATATTTTGATCCAGGCCCCCTAGACTCTCTAAAAGCTTGACTTCTGAGAATTTTAAGCAGTTTTCCCATCATTACTAATTACATTTTCCCCACAGATACAGACCCCTCATCCCACAGTCAGTAACATTTTAGAGCTTTAATCTTAATCATCTTCGCTTTCTAAACACCAACTTTCTTCACATCATTTTAATTTTATTAAATATTTCTTTTACCCTGAATAAATTTCTACCTCAAACAAAACTGCAAATCCCATCAACCCAACCAAAGCATAAAATAGTGTAATGATTTCTCTCAAAATACATTCAGGGGCTGGAGCAAAGGCTCAGCAGTATTATACTTGCCTGGCACACTGAGGTTGAAACCCCAGCTCTACATACACAGCTAAGTTATACCAAAAAAAGTGTTGGAGCAATGAAAACCAAATGAAAAACTGAAGTTGATTCTTTCTTTCTCTCTCACTCTCCCCCTCTCTCTTAAAAAAAAAATTCAGATCCACAACATTATTCGGAACTTTCAAATTCTTGTTTCTCTGCCTTTTCTTCTTTTATTTTTGTTCCCCTACACACAAATTTTAGATATTTATTATAGTAAACCTACTGTGTGAGATTTTAAGTCATAACCTATCTTTATAAATACAATGTCATTCCCTGGACAATTATAAGGCAATATAAAAATGTTAAGTTTTTTTTAGATTTCAAGAACCAATTCTGATTTGGGAGTGATATTTTTCCTTTAAGAAAGCATGTTCTAAATTTTCAGAATCAAGAAATTTTCATTAGGATACTTTAACTCTTTCCAGAGCATCTTCATCTATATTACTCAACTCAGTCTTTTTTCCCCAAGAACTTGGGAGGTTAAGACATAAGGATCACAATCTTAAGGCCAGCCTCACCAACTCAGCCAGACTATCTCAAAATAAAATAACATAAAAAAAAGGGTTGTAGATGTATCACAGTTGTACAGCCCTCCTAGTTCAATCTCTAGTACTTCAAAGAGAGAAAGGAAAAACACACTTTTCTATGCAGTCTGTAAGCCTTCAGAAATCTGACCTTACGAGACAGCAATATGAGGAATGGTTCCTTAAAACAGCAATGATTACTAAAAACTATTTCTGTATTTTCTCACATCATATCTATTTCTACTTAGTATGGTTTTCATAACTTTGTACAACTATTAACAGCACACCAGAAATTTCTCATCTCTAGTTATTATTTTAACAGATTTAAGAATGCATCTCTATATTTTCTTTTTTTTATTGGTTCTTTTTCAGCTATACAAGAGGTAAGCATATACAATAATTATAAATGCATGGAGCTTAACTTGTTCTAATTTAGTCCCCAGTTTTTTCCCCTTCCCCTCCCTTCCCCCCCATGTTTTTTGTTTGTTTGTTTTGGGGGGGTTGTTTGTTTTATTCTACTTCTTTAAAGAGAGGGACAGTGAGAGAAAGAGAATTTTTTTAAAGAGAAAAGAGAGAGGGACAGTTAGAGAGAAAAAGAGAGAAACAATTTTTATTTAGTTTTTCATGTGGCATTCATTGCTCTGAGACTTTGTTGTGTACATGGTTCAGGAGTTTGAACTCACACTCGTGCATGCCAGGCAAGTGCCATAACCATGGAGCCACCGCTCCAGCCCCAAGAAAGATAATTTTTATCAACTTCCTCATGTGACCCTTGCTGCTCTGACACCTCACCACGCACATGGTGCTAGGGTTTGAATCCCCATCCTTGTACATGCCAGGCAAGTGCTAAAACTAGCGAGTCACCACTCCAGACCCCTATTCTTTTGTATTTACATGACAACAGAATATATATTGCCATAATTATAAAATCTTATAGTATACCTTGTTTTATCTCAGTTCCTAATATTTCCCCTTTCCCTTCCTTCCTGCTACCCCCTATTCTTTTTAAATATACTTGACATATGGATATATTCCTAATTTTCAGAACCCCAAAGCCTCACACACCTTGGTAAACTAGTCCTTACAGTGGCTTACCACCACCCCTCTACCTTAATGGTCTTCTTACCATGATTGCTGTTCCACCAAAGTCAACGTCAACAATAAAATTTTGGGATCCTTAATACCTAAGGGAAGGCTACAGATAAAGGTATGATGCAGGTTCTCCTAGAAACAATGCAAGCTGTGCAGAAGCGTCACAAAGGGTAGACAGAGCCTGCAGAAGAAAGCACATTATAGCTGCACTGCAATCTACCATGTTTTAAACAAGCAATTTTGCAACAAAATTAATACAACAAACATTCCAAAACACCCATCCTCTCATGCTTCCATACCAAGAGTCTAAAAAATTTAACTATTCCCTCATCTTAACTCCCACATTTGACATACCAAGAGATAAAACTGTTTTTATTTTACCTAGTAATTCTTAAATGTCCCAAATAAATGTAAATTCCAATTCCTAAAATACACATCAATACTGCAATTATTCCTGAATTTATTAAAAAAATTTTTTAGCTGAACTGTCCACATATTTTCTATTTTCAATTGCAGTGTTCTCTTTCTTTCCTCTAAAGCCTCTTCAAAATGAGTCTGTTTAAGACTTCATATGTAGCCAATTATAGCCAATATAATACAATGTCTTAACTATTGATCATACTAATTTCAAAGTAAAACAGCAGAATCGAATCACATTGATGACGAGCAGTCATTGGATATCTTCTCAAAACAAAAAACATAAAAGCAAATAAACCATCTAAGATCTCTCACTATAGCAACTTCTCAAAATTTTTAAAAACTAAACTCTGAAATTATTATAAGCCCTAAGAAAATTAAAGTTATTTTAAATTCAAAGATGACCAAATATGGCCAAGGCAGTACAACACATGAGAGACATCATGAAGTAACAGTACTGGATTACATGGTCATTGAAATCTACTAAAATTTAAAATCATTGAATGTTTCCATAATATCTATAAAAAATGTGCAAAATATATGATCATCAAGAAAGCAGCAGGAGAAAATACAAACAGAACACATTCATCCACAAAACAATGCTAATTAAAACCACATGTCCAAGATGCAGTAGCACATGCTGATAACCCTTGCAATATGGGAGGCTGAGGAAGGAGGACTGCAGATTTGAATTCATCCTTGGCAACTTAGTAAGATCCTATTCTAAAATTAAAAAAATAAAAAGAGGCAATTTAGTAAGATCCTATTCTAAAATTAAAAAAATAAAAAGAGGTGGGGATTTGGATGAGTGGTAGAACACTCCTGTTCAATCCCCAAACACCTGGCTAAAAAAAATTATCATAGGTTAAAAAAAAAATCACCTGGGCTGGAGCAGTGGTTCAGCAGTGACAGCACTTGCCTGGCATTCGGAAAGACCCGGGTTTGAACCCCAGCACCACTTACATGGTGAAGTGTCGGAGCAATGTGGGCACATGAAAAACTAGATAAAACTGATTCTCTTTCTCTCTCTCTCTTTCTCTCTCTCTCTCAAGAAAGAGGGGACAGCAAAAGAGAAAGAGAGAAGCAATTTTTATTTAGTTTTTCATTTGACCTTCATTCCTTGGACACTCCACTGTATACATGGTGCTGGGGCTCAAACTCACGTATTCACGCATACCAGGCAAGTGGTAACTGCCAAGCCACCACTCCAGCCCCCTGCTCTCTTTTAAAAAAAAAGAAAAAAGAAATCAACTGTGGAAACCTAATCAATGAAAAATGCTTTTACTCTGGAGAGCACCTGGGGACAGTGATCAGATTCCAGCATTTGTTCACATCCAAGTCCATGTAATTACTACAGAATGTTGGGTATAAAGGATTCAATGAGATGATTTCTCAGAAAAGCTCCTAGTTAATTTATATAGAGGAGTAATACTTCGCCGGAAGTGAAGGCACATGCCTGTAATCCCAGCAGCTCAGGAGGCTGAAGCAGGAGTATCACAAGTTCAGCCTCAGCAATTTATCAAGATTCTAAGCAACTTAGCAAGATCCCACCTCAAAATAAAATATAAACCAGGATGGGGGATACGGCTCAGTGCTTAAGTGTCCCTGGGTTCAATCCCTGGAACCAAAAGAAAAAAAGTAGTATTTCAAAAACAAAAATAAAATCTAAATGCAAATGCATCCATAAACCCCTTTCCTCTGACATCTTATTTCTAAAACAAATAAGGATGCATTTGTACACATAATCCCAGAAATTAGGGCACTGTAATCTTGAAATAGAAAAAAAAATTACAAAAGTACAATAATAGTTAACCAAAATCACTCTGGAAAGGCTTTTTTCCCTTTTAAAAAAACCAACATAAAAGGACAGACTAAATAAATCTATATTATGGATAATATCTTTATTACATTGCTGATTCAAAGAGGAAATATATTGCTGAAAACATAAATAGGAAAAAAACAATAAAAAAGAAATAATTAGTAAATAAGCATGGAGAAATACTTATATTCTGTAACACTCATTGCTAACGAATGTGATGTGTATTTATAGTATCATGTATGCAAAAACAACTAATTCTGATGAAACTAAAGTGGCACACTATATTTTGAAGGTAAAGAAAATTAATATAGTAAGTACTTTGCAAACTACAAAAAAAGGGAATTATAAAGCATTCACTAATTCAATATCCAATTATAATGATATATTTTTCACATAAAGCTGAAAATTGATGCAAAATAAATCGTGATTAAAACTTCCTGAAAAGCACGCACCATGAAGTTTGGAAGTAACTTGAAACATGACAAAAAATGTACTTCTGTTGTTTTAAACGTCACAGAATGTGCTTATTTTATAACACTGATCATTACAGTATCAGCTCTAACCTGTTTTCTTCTTCCTTGAAATCAGCTAGCTTGATGTTCTGATTCTGCTTTAACCGCCTCTTGGTGTCTCGGCTAAGAATGCCTGCCTCAGTTCCGCCTGAAAATCCACCACAGGTACTTGTTGCTGCTGAGAACGCCTTGGGTACAACTGACACCTATTATAAGAACACAATATGTACATAAGATATTTGTCCATATACAGCCATATGAAAGGAAACACAAAAACACATTTATGAAGATCCTTCTTTAGGTTCAGAACATACCATTTTTACCATATGAGTGAATTATAACACAAAGCACAAAGTCTTGGTGCACAGGCATGTGTAAGAAAGTAGTGGACACCTACCCAGTTTGATGATATTTTTGAAGTTCTATAAAACTAAGAGTTATTACCCTTGTAGAAATACTACCAGTACCATATCCATCACTCACTTTTCAATTATCCTATATGGAAGTAATCCTTCATACCCAGCAGGAGGGTAAGTGCAACCGCCGAAGAATATTAAGTTATACATTAAGTCAGTCTCATCTGAACTGTCCTTCTAATAAATAACTACCTGAAAGAAAGAAATTTCAGGGTCCATGAAGTTTGAGGGCTCTCAAACTATGTGTTCAACCATCTATATTAGTAAGCAGGGAATTCTGTAAGCGGTCAACATACCCATATGGGTCAGTAACCTGACTGAGAATCTGATCGTAACAGGCGATACAGGAGCTGGACCTGTAAACCAAGCAACTCCAGAGTCTGAGGCAAGAGGATTGAAAAACCAAGGTCAGCCTCAGCAACTTATCAAGGCACAAAATAAAAATCAAGAACTGGGGATGCTGCACAGTGGTAAAGAAGTACCCCTAGGTTCAATCCACAGCACAAGGAAGAAAAAAAAAGGAAATTACAGTTTGTGGGTCAACAAGAAAGGCCTGGTACAGGGGATAGTTAACACAAGCAAATTTACCCTTGTTAGTACAGAAAAATGATAAAATATATAAGAAAATATTCAATAGCAGCTAGTTTTGGAAATGGGACTATAGTACTAGTTTCCCACTTTTTATGCTGCTTTTCATAGTGTTCTAAATATGCTGTTGTATGATAAAGGATTTAGGCTGGGCAACTGAGCCAGGATAATTACAAATTCAAGTCCAGCCCAAGCAACTTGGCAAGACCCTCAACAACTCAGTGAAACCCTACCACAGAATAAAAAATAGCAAGTACTGGGGATGTGGATCAATAGGAAAGAGACCCTGGTTCAATCCCCAGACAAAAAAAGGAAAGAATATAGCTGGCTTGTGTCCCAGGCTCCTAAGAAGTCCCTTCTAACTCCTTAGAATTTACCAAAAGATAGGAATATCTTTGTCGTTCTTGTGGGTTTATGCTAATAAGATGATTTAGAATGGATGATGGCCAGGCCCAAAATACCAAACAAAAATTAAAGAACTGAGCCTTTGGAACTTGACCTCCTGGGATGGGATGGAAATTACATACTGATCTCAGGCACAGGGTCAATGATTAAATTTGTCTACATAATGAAGTCCCAACAAAAACTCAGGATATCTGAAGGTCTGGTGAGTTTATAATTAGGTGTTATCCACTGATACACACAGTGTCCTGAGAACAAAGCAGTTTTGTATTTGGGACCCACTCAGACCTTGCCCTATGTTCATTTGTAAGTTTTCTGAGTCTCAGTTGTAGTGTGTTGCCTAGCACGCAACAATATTTTGTAAAAAACATCCAGATACACACACAAAAGATACACACACACACACACACACAGAGAATGTATGTGTGTGTGTGTGTGTGTGTGTGTGTGTGTGTGTGTGTGTTCAGTGTTACATTTAAATTTTCCTACTCTAATCAGCAAATAATAAACTCTACCAGTACTGGGGGATGCACCCTCAGAGCCTTGTACATGTTAGGCAAGCATTCTACCACTGAGGTACATTCCTAGGTCTGAATGATAAACTTTTTCTTCTTTTTTTTCTTCTTTGTTTTTTCAGGGCTGAGGACCGAAAAAACAAAGAAGAGGCCTTGCACATGCTAGATAAGCGCTCTGCCACTGAGCTAAATCCCCAACCCCAATAAACTCTTAATCTGGGTATTCCTCATTCCAGTTTCACTGTTGTCAAATAGAAACCAATTCTCTGATCTAACAAGGTCCTAAAAGTGTTGCAGAAAAAAATTTGCTTCTTGAAATTTGAACTTAAGAACTTGACTATCCAGCCTAGGATTGAAGGATAATTTAGATTGAGAAAACAAGATGCAGCCTACATAGCATTACACATTATAAAAAGCAAAATATAAACTTGGAAAAACATTTGAAAGTATGCATTAAGATGACTCTCCAGGGCTGGAACTGTGGCTCGGCAGTTACGGCACTTGCCCGGCATGCGCGAGTACACAGGTTCAAACCCAGCACCCACGTACACAACTAGAGCAATGAAAGCCATGTGAAAAACTCAATAAAAACTGATTCTCTATGTCTGTCTCTCTCTCTCTTTCTCTCTGTCTTTCACTCTTTAAAAAAAAAATGAGGGGTTGGGGATTTAGCTCAGTGGCAGAGCACTTGCCTAGCATGCACAAGGCCCCGAGTTCGATCCTCAGCCCTGGGAAAAAAAAAAATGACTCTCCAGCTCAAATTTCCCTCAAACTCATTATATATCAAGTAACAGGAAAGACATTATCCAGTCCCAAAGAATAAAGATGATTTGGTACAGATTTACTGGAAGACAAAATTAGCATCAACTCCAGGAATGGAACAATAGCCTGAGTACTTCTATTCATACCCATTCGTTTGTCTTTATCTTACGCTGTTTTTACTCAACTTTGTATAAAAACTTTCTAAAAGGAATAAAATGATAATTTTTAGGGTTCGAATTCACACAATTCCTCTATGAAGACTGACTCCTATACTTACTGTTTAAGAAAATGTGAGACATTGGGGCTGGAGCAGTTGCTCAGCTGTTACAGTGCTTGCCTGGCAAGCGTGAAGACCCTAGCACCACGTACGCTATATAGTGTCTGAGGAATGAAGGTCACATGAAAAACTAAATAAATTGCTTCCCTCTTTCTCTCTCTCTCTCTCTGTCCCCTCTTTCTAAAAAAAATGTGGGACATTAATGGGATAAATATGAAAGAAGATTCAGTTTAATAAAAAGAATAAGTACATGACTCCTGAAATCCTGAATTTACATAAACCATGAGACAAGTTCCATTAATCCTGCATATATATATTCCTATAATCTATTTACTCTAAAAATAAAGAGACGTTACTGGGAAAATTATACAATTTCACTAACAGAACACTCATCTCATATCCTTCCCCCAATTCAGGACCCTATAGTTTTAATACATAACACAGAGTATATATTAGGAAAACTCAAATTATGTTTTCCTCAAAATTAAAATGTTTCCACATATATGGACAAGTAAGACAGATACCTGGGCTTATCTCATCCCAAAATAAGATGAGCATGAGATCATCTGTATTAATCTAGATTGAGGCTGTAGAGGATAAAAACTCTAACAAAACATCAAAAATAATGGACCTCCGTCTACTAGCAAGAGCCTCCCTCATCAGACTCCCTTCCCCATAACTCCACTACAAGCTCTCAACCTTTCCTGGGAACTCTAGGAACTTTTAGAATCTTGAAAACTAAAGCCAGATATGATATGGCACTCCCATGTACTAGAGAGGCTTAGGTATGAAGACCACAAATTCAAGCCAGCTTGGGAAAGTTAGTCAGATCCTGTCTCAAAAAATATAAGCCAGACAAAATGGTACATGCCTGCAATCCTTAGGATTACATGCCCGTAAGCCTTAGGAAGAAGGATCCGAACTTCAAGGCCAGGGTTGTCATCTTAGCAAGGCCTTCAGCAACTTATCAAAACCCTCTCTCAAAATTAAAAATTAAAAAGGGCTGGGGATGTAGCTCAGTGGTAAAGTAGTCACAGGTTCAATCACCCACTATCAGGCCTGGGGATGCAGTTTGAAGATAGAATGTCCCTGGGTTCCATCCCCAATATCAACAAAAAAAAAAATTTTTGGAGTTACAAAAGACTGAAGGAAGAGAACAGACGACAAATAGTTATATAATACTCTATTCAAAGCAATTTTCAAAATAAAAAAATATAGTTAAAAAATACATGGAGCCAGGTGTGGTGATGCATGTCTGTGATCCCATCTTTTCAGGAACCTGAGACAGGAGGATTATTCAGTTGGAGGCCAGAAGGGCAACTCAGCAAGATTCTGATTCAAAATTAAAAAGCCAGGTGTTAGTGGACTACAAAGACAATCCAAGCTACTCAGGAGGCACAGGCGGAGGATCACAAGTTTGAAGCCAGCTTCAGAATATTAGAGACCCTGTCCCAAAATAAAATATGTGCTGGGGATGTGACTCGGTAGGTTAAGCATCCTTGGGTTCAATTCCTGTTCCAAAATAAACAAAAAAATAAAAAGGATTGGGGATGTAGTTCTATGGTAGCAGCACTTGCCTAGCATAAGGGTCAAAACCCCAGAGACCAAAAGACAAAAAAAAAAAAAAAATACACTCACAAGATAATTTAAAACCTAAATAAACAGAGGAAATGGGGAAATCTTTATTCTCACCAGTAATTTAAAATGTCCAAAAACTGTTGATTGAGGTGACACATGCCTGTAATCCCACTGACCCAGGAAGTTGAGGTAGGAGGAGGATTGCAAGTTTAAATGCCTTAGTAAGACCCTGAAGAACTTAGCAAGATCTGTTTCAAAAATTTTAAATTGAAAACTGATGTAGCTCAGTGGTAAAACATGCCAGGTTTGGGCTGGAGCAGTGGCTTAGCAGTTACAGCACTTGCCCAGTATGCACAAGTACAGAGGTTCAAACCTCCAGCACCCACATACACAACCAAGTGTCCGAGCAATGAAAGGTATATGAAAAACTCAATAAAAAATTGATTCTCTGTCTCTGTCTCTCTCTGTCTCTCTCTCTCTCTCTCTCACTGTCCTTCTCTCTTTAAAAAAAAGCAAAAACAAAAACAAATAACATGCCAGGTTCATCACATCCCAGTACCTCTGATAAATAAATATGTTCAAATCTTTCAAAATTTTTCACACATGTGATGAGCAAGTAACAAAAGACACAAAATCTTACCCACTTTCTATAATTAAAAGAAAACTACAGATGAGGAAATAAACCATTAATACACTGCATTTAAAATGATTTTTCAAACCTTCACCATTAAGAACCAAAAAATTCAAACAAAATAAATATCACGGTTAATGAATAAAATAGTTTGTAATTTGTAAAATAAGATAATTAAACATACTGCTAAAGCAAAGATCCCCAAGAAAGGCATATTGTCAGAAAACACATAAAGCACAGTGTCATATATACAAACACCACAAGTGTGATGTCAAAACTTCTCTCTCTCTCTCTCTCTCTCTCTCTCTCTCTCTCTCTCGATACATACACTAAAATACAAAGGAGAGGAGTGGTGGCTCAGCAGTTACAGTGGTTGCCTGGCTATTCACGAGCACTTGAGCTCAAACCCCAGCACCATGTACACAACAAAGTCTCAGAGCAACGAAATCCACATGAAAAACTAAATAAAATTGATTGTTAATCTCTCTCTCTCTCTCTCTCTCCCTCCCCCTCTCCCTCTCCCTTAAAAAAAATACATAAGAGAAAGTCAGAAATGATAAATACCAACTACTTAAAAATTATTTCTGAGTGGGGAAGGGAAATGAATTAGTAGTGGTAGTTTTAAGGAGAGATTCTTCAGTGCCCCCACACTTTCCTCCTATGCTGAAGTCTACGGTTTAGGGCATGGTAGACAGGTGTTCTATCACTGAAACACAACCCAGGAGCTACTTTTACTTTTTTTGTGCTAGGAATTGAACCCAGAGGCGCTTAACACGGAACCATATCCCCATCCCTTTTCACTTATTTATTTATTAATTTTAAGAAAGGGTCTCACTAAGTCCCCTGAGTTTCTGGGATTACAGAGGAGTGCCACCATGCCCAGCTAGACTCACTTTTTTTGAGAGTATATTAATACATTATTAATACTTGTAATTTTGAAAAAATAACAAAACAAGTCTAAGGTAGGAAAAATGCTACCTAGTGATACTATCAAAATTTTAGTGGAAATGATGTAATGCCAGATTCTAATATGCATCAGGTTATTAAAGATGTTCAGATGTTTTTAATTTAAACTGCCTTCTAGAAAAGTAAATTAAAATATGCATACCTCTGAGTACTAAATACAGAGAAAAAGATTATACTGTAATTTTTTTTTTAAAGAAAGATCAGACAGTGAGAGAGACAGAGAGAGACAGAATCAATTTTTATTTATTTCGTTTTTCACTTGGCTTTCTTTGCTCTGAGATTTCATTGTGTACGTGGTGCTGGGGTTTGAACCTGTGTACTTGCGCATGCCAGGCAAGCACCGTAACCGCTGAGCCACCACTCTAGCCCATACTTTAAATTTTTTTTTTTTTTTTTTTTTTTTAAAGAGAGAGGGACAGTGAGAGAGACAGAGAAAGAGAGGAACAACTTTATTGAGTTTTTCACATGGCCTCAGTTGCTCCAACACTCAGTTGTGTACGTGGTGCTGGGGATTGAACCCGGGTCCTCGTGCCTGCCAGGCAAGCGCCGAAACCACTGAGCCACCGCTCCAGCTCCCATACTTTAAATTTTTAACAGGGATAAATGCACTACCCAGGGCCTAAATATTGAAGAGCAAGAATACATAAATTAATGTCCCTTCAATGCACAGAACACTTTACAAGCATACAAAATATTTTAAAAATAAATAAAAAAGTAGAGAGGCTGGAATGGTGGCTCAGTGGTTACAGTGCTTGTCTGGCATGTGCAAGAACACGGGTTCAGACCCCAGTACCATACACACAACAAAATATCAGAGCAATGAAAGCTACATGAAAAACTGAATAAAACTGACTCTTTCTCTCTCTTTCACTGTCCCTCTCTCTTTAAAAATAAAATCAAATAATAAAATATAAAGTAGAAATATCTTAAATACACACTGAAAGATACAGAATTTTTATAAAGATAATATGTACTTACACATGTACAGAAAAAAAGCATTACTGAAAACAAAGATGATCTCCCTGTCATCTTCTATATTATATGCATATGATTATTTAATTGCTTAAAATCAAAATCTCTTCATTCCATAATAACTTGCTAAACTAAAACGAGTCTGACCTAACTTGATTCTCAGGCCAGACTACTCACTCTTGATTGCTCAGTGAGGCTGTCCTTCTACGTTTGACTTGGACTTCCACCTCTGGCACGTGCTGTTCTGTAGTTCGTCTCAGGTGTAGGCGATCCCTGAAATAAAGAGAATTGTTCCGTAGACTTCATCAATTTATGAAACTATTTATTATAGACTTTAAAAGTATCCAAAATCTAATTAAAACAAGGTAAAATTAAAACATTAGAATATCTTTCCCCTCAAACAGTCAGGATCTGGGCTATCACAGACAATCATATCAGAAAATATGTTTTTAAGAAATGAAATGCATATACACTATCATTTACATTCACATATCTGTACAGAAAAATACTCAGACACATACATATACACACAGAGGCACACGTATAACATACCAGCCCTACATACTTCTGGTCAAAATTGATTCCAAAAATGGTTTGGAAAATATTTTTTAAATCAAAATAGATAACACTTTTGTATAATGAAATCATAAGTTTAATTTGCAAAATGTTTACTTAAAAGTTTCCAGTACAAGTTTTGCTTTAAGATTTGCAAAATGAGGGCTGCTTAAGCAAAAAACTATCAGCTAGGTTGGGGGTGAGAATACCACCATGTTAAGATCTGCAGACCATCTCACAAAATGCCTGTTTCAGGGAACAGAATCAAATCAACCACTGGGAGCCACCATGTTAGGAACTGCAGGAACCACTCATAAAACTGCAATTTAGAAATGCCAAGACAAAAGACAAAAAAAAAAGGCCTTGTACAAAAGTAATGTAAGTAGTATAAAGGTAGAATTCACACATACCCCAAAAGTCAATTCTCTGAACCCTTCCTACTTATTTTCTGGGATTGGGATTACTAGGGATTTAACCCACGGGCACTTTACCACTGAGCTGTATCCTCTGCTCTTTTTCTAAGTGGCTTTTGTCCTCACTACATGGCTCAGGCTGGCCTTGAACTTGTGATCCTCCTCAGTCACTAGGGTTATAGGCTGTGCCACCACAACCAACTAATCTTTTATACAGCTACACCCAGCATCCTTCCTACTTTTAAAATTAGTTTTTGGGGCTAGAGTGGTAGCTCAAAGGTTGATTCTTGCCTGGCATGCTTAAGGATGCAGGTTCAAACCCCAGCACCACATGCACAACAAAGCATCAGAGCAATGAAAGCCACATGAAAAACTAACTAAAATTGATTCTCTCTGTCCCTCTCTCTAAAAAAAATTTAAAAAAGAAAGTAATTTTTGATTTTTAGATTAGTTTACCAACAACTCCCTATTGTTTTATTGCTTTAAGAATTTTAGAGAAAAAGGCCAGATGAAAAACTAAATAAAATTGATTTTCTATTAAATAAAAAGAATTTTAAGTGTTCTAATTATGCAATAGAGATGATTTTTTAAAAATCATGTACATGTACCCTGTTAGACTTTTTTACAAGAGTAAAATTTTACACATTGCTAATCTTAGTGACCATGCATTAGGAAATGGTCCCTTCAATGACATCTGAAATATAAACAAGCTAAGAAATAGATAAATATGACTTTAACAAAGGGCACTAAAGAGTGCAATGAAACTGGGCACAGAGGCATACACCTGTGATCCACGAAGCTTGGTAGAAGGTTGAGACAAGCAGAGAGAAAGTTCAAGGTCAGCCTCAGCAATTTATCAAGCCCCTAAGCAACTTAGTGAGCCCCTGTCTCAAAATTTTTAACCATTTAAAAACGGAGTAGGGGGCTCAGTGATACAGTGCTTGCCTAACATACATGAGGATCTAGGTTCAAACCCTAGCACCATATACACAACTAAGTGTCAGAAAAACAAAAACCAGATCAACAAAATTGATACCCTCCCCACTCTCTTTAAAAAAAAAAAAAGTGCTAAGGAAGTAGCTCAGTGGTAAATTGCCCCTGGGTTAAATTCCTCAAAACCCATGTCCCCCAAAAAAGTGAAATGGTGAGCAGTAGAATAGGAAAACAAAAAGAATAGATATAGATATAGCTATATTGATATAGATATATAAATAATATATTTAGTTAAAGTCTAATATACAAAACAGCAAAAAACATAACCAAACAAAAAAGTTGAGTGGATTCTTTGGAAGTGATGAATTTATGGCACTCATTGTGATGGTGTCAGAACTATACAGAAACCTCTTAACATCAATTTATATACATTAAATATCTACACCTCTTTTATGTTAATCAAACCTCAATAAAGTGTTTCTATTAAGCCTTATACCCAGAATATAATGGAACTCTTACAAATTCAGCAATAAAAAAGCAAAATTTATTTTCAAAATGGGTAGAAAAGAGCTGGGAATTTAGGTCAATGATAGAATGCCTGCCTAGGAAACACAAGGCCTTGTCTGTATTCCCCAGCACCAACAACTCCTAAAACTAAAATGGGTCAAGGGTCTGAATAGACAGTTCTTCAAATAAGATATAAATGCCCAATTACCACATGAATTTCCTATTCATTAGTCATTAGACAAGCAAATCAAAACCACAATAAGATACTACTTGATAACACCAGAGTTGGGAAGGTGATGGAGAAAATGCTAGTGGAAGTATAATATGATGCAGCCCCTGGCACTACATAAAAATGTTAAACTTGGGTAATTAGGGGGGGACTCTAGGGGGTAAGTCTAATTTTCAGAATATAAATACATTATATTGCTTCATTGGAAAAATAAAAATAAAAAATATGAACTTGCCGTAAAAAGAAAAAAAAAGTTACACATGAAACAAATATAATGATCTAACAATTGCTCTACAAGATTTAATGATAATAAAACACTAATGTTCCCAACAGGATAATTACTAATAGCCAAAAAGCATTAACAACTTAAATGTCCATTGACAGAAGGATAAATAAAATGTCACCTTAGGATATATCCCAATGGAATGTTATTGAGCCATAAAAAAGGAAATACTGATACATGCTATAATTTCACAAACATATAATCATTTAATGCATTCTATTTATTTAATACAACAAAAAAGAACTATCAATCAAATTATGCTCAACCCAATACAGGTTTATTGCAAATACCCTATCATCAAAAAAAATCTATATTTTTAATACTTATCAATTACTCAGTGTGAAAAAAATCTGAGTTCAGTTAACAGCCATCATACAAAACTGTGCTATTATTTCAGCTTTCTAAATCAAAAAATCATGTATGAAATTTAGTTAAAAAATGTTTCGTGCCAGATAAAATCCTATATGCACATTTATATTTGTAAGCTTCCTCTAGTATCCTCAACACAGAAACCAATATTATAGAAAATTAATCAATTTAGGGGAAAATGAAGTTTTATATAAATATTAAATTTTTACTCTAAAGTCAAAAATCTGGAAATATACTGAAAAGTAAAACCTAATGATATCCCACAATTTATTCCCAATTTCCTATATAATGTTTAATATACTTTCTATTAAAAATGTTTTAAAGATCTCAGAAATTTAAAAAGAAGATAACCTTAGATTCTTCCCATCTGCACTTTTCTCACATAGGAAAAAATCAGTGCCTCCAAAACAAAGGCAGGGGAAATTATCAAAAAGAGAATTCTAAGCCAGTTAGCATTCAGAAATTGTTAGAGAAAAAAGGTGACTTGTATGTCCTACCATTATCGGTCTAAAAGGATGTCATCATTAGCACTATTACTCAAATACCTTGTCTCTGAGCCACAAAAGTAGAGGGAAGGGTAGTGCTAATCCACAGAGAAAACAAGAATAAAAATTTGTCCCTTGTCCTTAAGGGGCAGAACTTACTTGCTTACTCGAGAATTCTCCCTAAAAATGACTAAATAACAGTGCGTTAACAGATAAAACAGATTTAGAGGGCTGAACATACTAAATGCAAAATTTGTTGGAAAACAAAAATGAACAATTAGGAAGACAAATTGGTAAGAGATAAAAATGTAAATATGGGAAGTATTACATTAATAAAACACTGGCAAAATAGAAAAGGGAAACCAAGTTAATACAATTTCTGTGAATAAACCAAGTTAATATCTTGCTTTGAACATCAAGTGTCCCTCAACCAAACTTCCTTCATCTAAAGGATGATTTATGCTCCTCATTTTCAGAAAGCCCTAACACAGAGGTGAATACTCGCTGGATAGGCCAGAGACCTTAAAATCTTCAGACACCTTGAAACAGGATAAGGTCTTTACTTAGGGTTCTGCCTGAGTGAGCCTGAGTCAAAGACTACAAAATGGTGGACCACAACAAGCAGTTCATAAAGAGTCAAATGATTCAGAAGTAGAATCAAAACATATTTGAAGCAACATCTTCCTGCAAGCCAGCAAAAATGGAGAGGTTAATATCACCTACAAAATTGCAAAATTCTATTTTTCTAACTACTAAAAACAGACAACTGCAAAACAAAGTTTTTCAAGCTAATTAGATTTGCCTTTTTTTCTTAATTTCAACTCAAGACAACCAGACTTACTGCTTACCATAATTGAAGGGCAAAACAGATGATAAAAAAAATGGTAAGTACATGAAAAACCTGTAAAGGAAAACAAAATCCCTAAAGAACAAAAAGATATCACATAGTACAGAATACAATAATGTAATTATTTAGTTAATTATTCTTTCTTCATATTTTCACAGTAACTCCAACTTCAAAAATCATCAAAAGCTTAATATAAAAATCCTTCTGAAGGCAATAGTCTTGGGCAATGATTCTGATCCCATGCACACCCCAAACCCAACAGAATTCTCACCAAGTTTCTCACTCTCTCTTCTTTGAAAAAAAAAAAAAACACAACTTACTGCTGTCAGTCCAGAGGAGTTCCAAGAGGGTCCAATAATTGACACTTTGGTAGGAAGCAAACCCTGACACCTCTAGTTTACTAAAACTATCTCTTTGGTGGAATTAAAATGGGACATGAAAAGATTAAAATAATACTCTTGATGATGGATGCACCTGTTAAATTATCAAATCTGGAAAGTAGATAATCAAAGGCTACATGTGGGAAGGGGAGTATGTACAGGATACTGAATATATTTTGAAAAGAGACCACATAATACAATAAAAAGAGAATCTACAAAAACGAAAAGGTGGCTTTCAAAACAAATTTCAAATCTACCACCAACAGAGACTGTCTCAAGTAGCACATCAGGTCCAGGGTCGGATGTACATTTGATGTCCAACAGACCCTTACGACTCCAGTCTACTGCATAACAGTAAAGCTGGGGCCCAAGACAATTGTGGTCTCTTTCACTGCCCTGGTACCATCCTATATTATGGCACTGTGGGGAATGGGCTGCTGCCAAGGTTTGTGCTGGGTGGAGCCTCTGAACAAACCCGCCTTCTTCCCCTTGCCCTTCACTGCAACACAGTAAAAAAGGGTAAAACAGCAGCTGATATAGCAGCTAGGTGAAGGGGATGGTTTCCATCCTCTCCAACCTGAGGCTGCATAATCATCCTCTCCACTGCCCTCCTCATGGCAGTCAGAAGCAGCTGTCCTCCATGCTGCGCCTGCGCACCATGCACCCTTCTCCACTGCAGCACTTTGGGGAGGGGGCAGTACCTACTCTAAGATGCTTCCCATCTCACCACTATATTTGGAGAGCATATGGCTGAAATTTCAGCAAGGCAAAAGTGAGAAGACATGCGCGGACAGTCGCATATCTGCCGCAACTTTAAGAGGAGGGGGCGACCACCCGCCCCACCCTGTTGCGCCTGCGCAGACTAGTGCCTCTGCAGCAGCGGCCATTTTGGGGCAAGTGCACAATGGCGGTGACGTGCAACACGATTCCCTTCCGTTGCTAGGGTTGCTTTTTAAGACTTGATTACGATCGGGATAAACAAAGTAAAACAGTGTCCCTGTGGCATCACTTCACACATCTGTCAGATGATGCATAACACCAACCTGTGCTCGCCATTTCCTTTCTTACATGTTAGCCACCAAAATAAGAAATCATAAAGTAGTAAAAGAAAAAAAGAAAAAAACCCACACCATCACTTCATTGTAGTGGCAGGGCAGCTTAAAAAAGCAAAATTCACAATCACAATATGCAAACTGCACTACAGCCAAAGATCATGTGACAATGTTCCTTCAAAGTCTCTTCCGCCTGTTCCCAACCTTCTTCTCATCCCCTCCCCCTTCCACAAAACGGAGGTCATTCTGCTGACCCCCAGTCACATCAGATATCACATCAGGCCTTGCCACGAATGCCAGGCCCACCAATGCACGCTCCCCCACCTACCACAGCCACGATCCACACCCCGCTGGCCCCACTACATCCACCACCTAGCATAACTCCCGCCCCTCCCACTCAAGTCAGAAACCCTGGCTGGCTGCCCCAACCCCACTGTGCTGACTCCATCCTAACCTCCAGCCTCCAGCCCCCTGCCGTACCCTGCAGTCGCACTGCGGTACCCCCTGAATTGCAGCTGCACCATCTCCATTATGAGCAACAAGACAGCCTGCCCCGATGCCCTGTAGATACCTGTTGTATCCTCCCCCAGCCATCACTTCATGTTACCCCCCACACCCCCAACTGCTTCGCAACCACTGTGGCAGAATCCCAAAGCTGCCTCACAAACTGCGCAGCACTGTATTCCTTCCCTAAAATCACAGTGGTGTAACCCCTCAAAACCACGCCATACTCCTCTCCTCATTGTACCCACTTCCATTTGTGCTGCGGTCACCTCAGCGTATCCTTTTAACTAAACGACTCGAGCACTAAGGAACTGCGCCACGGTCACCTCCACGCACCGTCCGGATACTGCGCGGCATTGCGTACCTTCCCTTTGCAGTTGTTGAGGAGCGAACCCCCACTGCAGCGGTCCCCTCCATGTACCCTCCTGGTAAACCTCAGGATTCCCCCACACCACCGCCGGCAACCCAAAGTAACCACCTCAGACTTGAAATACAAAGGTTCACCCACAAAAGGACGTGCCGCGGCATGAGAAGACGGACGAAGGATGTGGCACGACGCAGCATGACCCAACAGGACAGAACCAATAAAGCTCCAAGCCTCCAAAGGTGTCCGATCAGGTTCTTTAAAACAAAGGGCTGTAGCCCCGAAATTTCCATTCTTATACAATATTCCAAGTTCTATAAACCTTGAGCATTTGATGGACAAAAATAAATGTTCCTCAGGCTAAGAGAAGTCATCAAAACGGCCTACCTTGCTCGCTCCATCGCTTCGCTGACTGCTCCTCAGGCTGAGGCGCCAGGCATCTCCTGGGGCTGCTCTGCTGTGCACAAAAACTACTGCAACGCAGATTTAGCGAAGCTCCTGACTTGCGCATGCGCACAACCTCCCCCACCACTGCACATGCGTGTCTTTTTGTCGCAGTGCAGAGTGCCCAAGGTCCTCTGACCAGAATGATCTGATTCAATTGAGTTATTGGATCCCAAGCATTCACTTCACTGGTGACTTAACAGAAGGACTTCAGAAACCACACCCATCTGAGTTAATGGAAATGTCTGCCTGTTCTTTAAATATGTGTAAAACAGACATGAAATAATTCATGGTTCCTAAAAAGCTTTAGCAGGTGTCACTTACCAAATAATCCCGATTTACAATCATTGTCAGGTCTTTCGCCTATTTGGAAAAGTTAAATTAACCAAGATCTCACTTAACACAACTTTGGCAGATGCTTGAAGTGCTATCCAGAAGAAAATATTTCTTTTCCCCTTTTCCAATTTCTACTTCTTTTGTAAACTGTCATAAGTATTCCCTAAAATATCATAATGTAAACTCTTCAATAGTGTATGGATAGATCATTCAATTAGGAAAACTGACTTTCCACTTGTAAAACAATATGAATTTAGGTGAGGTTCCTACCTAAAATCTAATATACAATAGTTTTCCTCGATTATTAAATTTGGATAGATTTTTTACCAAAAATCAATGATAGATGTAATGGAGGAAAATAGGCACTAATGAACAAATAAATATAATGTTTTTTACCTAATAATATCCTGCCTGCAGACTTAGATGTTTGCCTTGTTTGGGAAAATCCAATGAAAAGGATTAAGAAGCTAAAAAAATAACCCTAAAGCTACATTTGCATGGTATTTTACATATCTTTGCCATTTTCAATTGTCCATATCAAAGAACTGGGAAGTGAAAGGAGACTAATGGGAATTAATTGGGTAAAATTCCTTTCCTACCCCATTGAAATGCTGCTGAGTTCCTAGTGATCCTAGAATTAAACAAGTTTGCACACACATATCTCTGTCCACTTTTTCCAAAATGTTTCCCATAATAAGCTATGCAATGGGAATCAGAAAACAGGCTAAATAAGTTCAAGCATATATAAATAATAAAATATAATATTGACATATTAGGCTGTACTATACAAAATTATCAATATTCAATAGTTTTTGCAATTTATACTACTTCATTTTTACTTATTTGCATAAACAATATGGAAAAATTAACTATTGGAAATGAATAGCAAAATTAAATGTAAAATTAACTGTGTGAAGTGTTTTTATGTATTTATGTTTATTTACATGAAAGAATTATCAAAATATATACCATGATAGTGTAAGTGATGGAAACCATACCTTTGAACATGGGCTCTTTTGATTCAAATTCTAACCTTGATTTTTTTTTAAGAATCAATTTTATTTAGTTTTTCATGAACTTTCTTTGCTCAGACACTTCGTTGTGTACATGGTGCTTGAGTTTGAACCCATGTACTCACACATGCAAGGCAAGCGCCATAACTGCTAAGCCACCACTCCAGCCCCTCTAGCCTTGATTCTTGACAGTGATGTTAACTTGTCAAGTTACTTAACTTTCTGTATATTGTTTTCCATAACTGTAAAATGGGGGAAGAAGCTTACCTTTAACAATGTTTAGACAAATCAGTTTATAGGGATGCATATTTAGATTAAGTCCTGGCAGACATAGCAAAAGTATTGGTTCTTAAATTGCACCAAGTATTAAAATGGTACTTACTCTGGGAGTGAGAATTGGGAAACATTTATTACTATTCACTAATTTCTAATGTTGTTATTAACTAATGTTTTTCAATCATTCCATTTTTTACAAAGAATACACATAAGTCTAAATCAAACTCTTAATGGTTTGTGGTCAAAAGACTGAAACACTGAAACAAAACTACTCTCTATAGAATAGTTTGGCACTGGAAATTTTCAAAAAGTGATCTGACACCCTAATCACGTTACATACAAAAATTAATTCAAAATGGAGCATACCTAAGAGTGCAAAATATAACTCAGAAGAAAACCAAACTCTACATTTGCATGACCTTGAATTGGACAATAGCTTCTTAAATATGACACCTAAACTCAAGCAACCAAAAATATAAATTGGATTTTGTCATAGTTATATAGATCATCCTAATTATAGTTACATTTGCCTCAAGAGATATTGTTATGAAAGTAAAAAGATAAAAAGAAAAATAGGAGAAAATATTGGCCCATCTTAAAGCTGATAAGGATATATATAGTATGTAGAATATGCAAAGTCTTAAAACTCATAAAGAACTTCCCCTAAAGTTTTGTAATTGCCCAAATGGTGTAAATAGTTCTCAAAAACAAAAGTGTACAAATAACCTATCAGCATATGAAAAGACACTCACAACCATCTGTCATTAGAAAAATACAAATGAAAAGCACAATCAGAAGCCACTAAGGCTATAATTTAAAAGATAATACAGGGACTGGGGATATAGCCTAGTTAGGAGAGCACATCTTTAGCATGTGCAAGACTCTGGGTTCAGTCCCTAGCATTAAAAACAAAAAAGACAACAAAGGCTGGGTAAGTAACTCAGTGGAAATACACTAAAAACCTGGTTTCAATCCCAAGCACAAAAAAGAAAAAAAAAAAGAGGTGTTGTGGAGAAGATGGAGAAATTGAAATTCTCATCCTTACAGATGCAGATCAGAAAGTAAAAGAGTGTGAGCACTTTGGAAAAGAGTTTTGGAATTCCTAAAAATATTAACCTTTAAGTTACCATGATACCTACAATTTGACTCCTAAGTACAGCACCAAATAAAAAGAAAAAATATCCATGCAACAACACATTCCTAAATTTTCATAGCAGCTTTATAAATACACTCAAGAAGTTGAAGCAGGGAATGGTGGCACATGCCAGTAATCCCAGCTGGGGTGGCTATGGCTGGAAGAAAGTTCAAAGCCAATCTCAGCAATTTAGGAAGGCCCTAAGCATTTTAGCAAAACTCTGTCTCAAAAAGAAAAATAAATGACTTTAAAAGGCTAGGGGTATGGCTCAGTGGTTGAGCATCCCTTGTTTCAGTCCCTAGTATGAAAAAATGAAAAGCTGAAACAACTCAAATGTCCATCAACTGTTAAAAGGATAAACAAAATATGTTATGGTATGTACATCAATATAATGAGATATTGCTCAGTCATAAAAATAAAGTAGTGACTCATAACATGAACTTTGAAAATATTGTGGTAAGTGGGAAAAAAGATACAAAAGGCTACATATTATACCATTTCATTTCTATGAAGTGTTCAGAATATGTAAATTCGTATAGATAACAGATTAATTGTGGCTGAATAAGGAAGCAGCGAATGGATAGTGATTGTTAATGGTTATTAGGTTTCTTTGGGAGTTGAATTAAATAGCAGGGATGGTTGGAGAACATTATATATATAGTAGAAAACAGTGGATCACGTAATTTAAAAGTGTGAATTTAGGGCAATGGGAATGTAGCTCAGTGGTAAAGCATTCAAGTAGCATGTGCCAGGCCCTGGGTTGGCTACCCAGCAGTACCAAAGAGGGGAAAAACACAGATACTTTTTGCTATGTGAAATACAAATTTGAATTTTAAAATCCTAATTAAGAGAAATTTTTGTAAACATCTGACCAGTAACTGCCGAAACAGAAAAAAAAAAAAAAAAGTCTGAGAAATTGTCACAACTAAAAAGAAAAAGAATTGAGATGCATGACTACTAATTCCAATGTGACATCCTGGATGAGAACCTGGAACAGAAAAAAGATATTCTGGAGAAACTGAAGACATCTGAATAAAGTATGAACTTCAGTTAATAATGTACATTTATGGTACATTTATGGTAATAAACGTACCAGATGATTATAAGATGTTAATAGTGGGGGCAATGTATATGAGATATATGGGAAGATAGTAAAGAGAGTTCTCTTTACTATCTTGAAATAATTCTGTAAATATATAACTGTTCTGAAATATATAACTGTTCTGAAATTAAACGTTATTAAAGGAAAACAATAGTAAAACAGAAGATGGTTATGGTGGTGTACTCCTGTTATCCCAGCAACTCAGGAGGCTCAAGCAGGATGATTACAAGTTCAAGGGAGGCCTTAGCAGTTTAGTGAGGCCCTCATCAATTCAGTGAGGCTCTACCTCAGAAAAAAAAGAAAAAGGACTAGGGATGTATCTCAATGGTAAGGAGACCCTAGGTTCAATCCCCAGTACAAAAAAAAATTTTTTTCATACATTAAAATTTGAGGAGGGACTTCAATCCCAGCATGACAAAAATAAATAAATTAATGCATATATACATACATACATTTTGAACATGCATTGGTAGGAGAAAGAAGTAAAAATTTGTGTGGACATCAATGTTAGAATCTCAAGAAACACCCTTTGAGTCTTTTAAATGTGCTTTTATATAAATTATTGGTAAATGATAAAAAGGAGTTTATTAAAAAAAGAAATAATACTTTAGAGGAACTAAAGTTCTCTTTAATGACAAAATGGAATATTCAGAAGCAGAAATTCATGACAATGAAGTTATATACATAAAACCAAATATAGCAGTGCATGCCTATAACCCCAACTATCCAGGAAGACAGGAGAATTGCTAGTTTGAGACCAGACATGGTAATTTCCTGAGACTGTCAATAAATTAATTAATTAATTAATAAGGCAGAGAATGTATTTCAAGAGTAGAGTGCCCCTAGGTTCAATCTTCGGTACCTAAAAAAAAAAAAAAATTAAAGTCTGCATTCTACGTATGTTGCTGCTATCTTCTTTATTTATTGTACAAGCACATAACTTGCCTGCTATACACCAGGTACTTTATCTTTCCAGTTGTTTTAACATTAATCTACAAAATGCCCATTAGTTTCTATCTGCATCCTATTTCCCAGACCAATTTTTCCTCCTCCTCCTTCTCCTCCTCCTCCTCTTCCTCGTCTTTTTCCTTTTCTTTTTCATCTTTTTTTCTTTTTTTTGGAACTGGGGATTAAACCCTGGAGTACTCTACTCCTGACCTAATCTCCATCCCTTTTTAAATTGTACTTTGAGACAGTTTCTCACTAAGTTCCCTAGGTTTTCCTGCAATGCATGATCCTCCTGCATTAGCCTCCCAAATAGCATGTATTACTAGGCATGCACCACCATGTTAGGCCCTTTTTCCAAATTATCAAACAGGTCCAGAGAAGTAAAGAACCATCCTCAAAGTCACACAGCTCCCTACAAATCCAGATTCAAGCTGAGCTCTCTGATTACAATGCAATGGCTTTTTCTTTCCTTTTTCTAAATTTTTAATCCTGGGGAATTGATCTCAGGACTTTGCACATATGAGGCAAGGGTTCTATGACTGATGAACATCCCTAGCCCTTTTAAAATTATTATTTTGAGACAGGTCTTCATAGGAGTCAGACATGAGTGGTGGGAACATGAGGTTAATGAATCATTCTATAAAATGGGCCCACTGTGCAGACTTCAAATGCTTTCTTTTCCAAGAAGCAATTTACCTGCAGCCCTGCCTGGTTTAACTGGACAAAATATGTCACATTCCTCAGCAAACCAATTGTCATCTGCAGGAGAAATATAAGCCTGAAATCATATCAATAACAGGAATACAAATTATCGTGAAGGGAGGGACTTCTGTGACTCTTTCATAGGCTAGATCCTGGAATTCAAGGAGAAAAGGATAATAAATTTCCCCAACCATAAAATCTATAAGAATAGATTTCAATTAGATCCAGTCAGCATGAGCTACAATGCTGACCATGAGAGCAAGGACTTCAAAGTCTGTTGTTATCCTGCTGTCAGTCAAAAGACAAAATGTAGACCTGGGTGGGATTCTCTGGAAACTACCCTGAGACTTCCAATAAAATGAGGGCAGGAGAGACAGACTATCCCTCTCCTTTCTGAAAAGATTACTGTCTCCCTTGAGAAAGTCCCCCTTTCCCCTTTCCTAACACTTTTAATGAACTCATGCCTGTTATTTCAAGTGACATGTATGAAATCTTTCTCACTTGATCAACAGAATTGTGGTTTGAAGAGAGGTCTTCACTCTGCCTCAGTTTTCCAAAGGTCTCATCCCTGTAACAGTCTCACTACCTTGCCCAGGGTAGCCTCAAACTTTCCATATTTCTGCCTCTGCCTTACAAGTAGCTGAAATAACAGTATGCACCACCATGCCCACCTAGTGCAATGGCTATTAACCACTCCCGTATTGAAGGTACTGAAGACACCGTTGCCTCAAAACATGGTTTCCTAGGCATGTAGAGAAAAGCAATGAAGGAAGATTACTCTGATGTCTCCTCTGTTTAAAGTGTATACCCACCAAACAAGAAAACTTAGTTCTACCCCTAAATTTTTTTCTTTCTTCTTTCTTTCTTTCTGTACTGGAGATTAAACTCAGGGGTGCTTAACCACCAAGATGCATCCCCAGCCCTTTTTATTTTTTATTTTGAGTCAGAGTCTCATTAAGTTGTTAGGGTCTTGCTAAGGTGCTGAGGCTGGCTTTGAACATGCAATACTCTTCACCCTCCCCAGCTGCTGATATCACAGGTTTGTGCAACTATGCCTGGCTGAGTTTATTGGGTTTTCTGTTTGCTTGTTTATTTTGGTTTTGGTTTTGTTTTTTGAGAGGGAGAGAATGAGAGAGAGAGAGAGAGAATCAATTTTATTTATTTTTCCATATGGCCTTTAAGTGGCTGAGGCTGACCTTGAACTTGTGATCCTCTGGCCTCTCAAGCTGCTGAATTAGAGGTGTGCACTACCATGCCCAGCTTAAAATTCTGTTTTGGATTCTATATGTTACTAATATAAAAATTTGTTGAATTGTTTAAATTATAGACAAAACGAATAAGAATTTTAAAACTAGCACATAAGGTCTCTATATTGTCACAATTTGGGTCAAAAGATAATTTCTATTTGCAATCCATATTCAGAGAGTAGATGACTTCTAGCTCAGTCAATTGCAGAGTGGGGAAGAATGATGGGACTGAAGAAAAATCAATCAATCAATCAATAGACTTTAAGTAAGACAGATTCTCTTTCATAATATGAGTGAGCCTCATCTAATCAATTGAAAGACTCAGTACAAAACACAACAAAATCCCCCAGGAAGATGAAATTCTGACTCTATACTGTCTTTGGTCAAGATCTTCCTTGGGTCTCCAGACTGGCCTGTGGATTTCAGACTTGACAGTCTCCACAATCGCATGAATCAAGTTCTTTAAATAAATCAAGATGGTGAGATAAAGTGTGGGGGCAGACTATAACACATCCTAGTCTATTTCACTGGAGAACAACTCTGTGACAAATAGAGATTTTGGTACCAACAGTGGTTCTAGTGGAACAAATCTTTTATTTTTTTACTCTTGAGGTACTGGGGATTAAACCCAGAGTCTAATGCAGTTAGACAAGTGCTTTACCATTGAGCTATATCTCAAGCCCTTTTTATTTTGAAACAGGGTCTTGCTAAATTTCCCAGGCTAGATTCAAACTTGGGATCCCCTGCCTTAGCCTCCTGAGTAGCTGGGATTACAGGTGTGACCTACCATACTTAACTAAGATTAACAAATTATAACAGTGAATTTTCTGAGTCAGTTTTGGGGGTTCTGGAATTGCTTCTCTAATCTGACAATATTTAAAGGTTTAATGACTATTTCCATTAGTAAAGAGAACATAGTCTATCGTATATAACACAAGAGATACTCCAAATCAAATACTAGCCAGGCATGGTGGTACATAGTGTAGCCCAGTAATGGAGTGCATTCCTAGCATGTGGGAAGCTCTGGGTTCAATCCCCAGTAAACACACACACATTCATTCTCCTTCTCTCTCTCTCTCTCTCTCTCTCTCTCTCTCTCTCTCACACACACACACACACACACACACACACACACACACACACAAATACACCACACCAAAAAAGCAAGGTTCTGGGTGAACATGTACATGATACCAATAAGCATTTCTGTCAAAACAACAAGTGTAATGAGAGGCTGGTTGCATCTAATTTTACTAGACAAAATAGTTAAAGAGTGAGCTCAAGGATTCAACCTTCCAGATCCAGTGCTGTATTAAAAACCTGAAAAATTAGAAACCTGAAAATTTTCTAATTCTGAGTGGAGCACAGAAAAAAAAAAGACTCTGTAAAAGCTGCAGGATGTCCTGTAAATTTATTAGCTCCTTGGGCCACATGTTTCACCAGATCTAATGGCATTTGAAGTAGTAGTGACAAATAGCAATATGGTTTTGTGCCTTTTGCAGGTCCACATGTGATGGATATGGAAAATTCCTAGAAGCCACTCAGCCAAGCAGCAAACCTCCTACTCACTAAATCTACAGACTCAGGCCCTTATCTGAACCTACTGTCTCTGGCCCTTATCAGAGGATCCCCACCCTACTAAGAAACTCAGTTTAATCACTACCTACTGAAAAACCCAGTTTAACCAGAAAATTTCGCCTTGGCCCCTCTCCTTCTCATTCCCTCTAAATCAACCCCAGGCTGCAAGCAGCAAGTGAGGCCCAGATTCTAATGGGTCCCCCCTCCACAGGTTTCTCCCTAATAAACCTGTGTTACTATTGAGCCTCCGCTCTCCTCTCTATTTTCTTCATTTGTTCATCTCTTTTCTTATAATGTGGGTGATGAGCTCAGACCCAGCAAAACCCTGCAATCTCTCCATTAATTATAATTCTCTGTTGGGAAATGGATTTTGAACTGTTCTGGTCCCTTGGTAGAAACTAAATGTTAACATCAGACCTCCAAGTTACCATGTAACCTGAACTACACATCATGAACTGGGTTATGCCTGATCCACTAAGCCATAAAGATAGGTATGCATAACAGCACTCCATCATCAGATGAAAGTGAAATATGTAAGACTGAGTCAGAACAGGCTCTGCAGACACATGTAAGGTAACATGAAGTGCCCCAAATGCCCACAGTTCCCACAGCCTTCTTTCTCCTTACAGTACCTGATCCCATAGGAATTTCCCTTCAATCAGATGACAGAATAAGAGAAGATTCAGACCTGGTTTACAAATGGCTATGCTCGGGGCTGGAGCAGTGGCTTAGTGGTTACAGCTCTTGCCTGGCATGCACGAGGATCTGGGTTTGAACCCCAGCACCACATACACAACTAACTGTCAGAGAAAGAAAAGCCATGTGGAAAAATAAATAAAATTGATTCTTTCTTTTAAAAAAATGGCTATGCTCAATATACAGGCATTTCCTGGAAGTGGACAGCTGCAGCACTATGTCCCCCTCTCTGGGACTCCTTTAGTGACAGTGGTAAAGATAAATCCTTCTAGTTGGCACAGCTTAAAAGAAAGGAAGAATATATATAGAATATGAGCCTGGTTGTTTATTTTTTTGCAAGGAGACATGGTGAGATATGTAATCATATACTGATTTATGGGTTGTGACCAATGGACTTGAAAGGAATGAGTTTGGAAAATTGATAACAAGGAGATCTGGGAAGAGATATATGGATAAACCTCTCTGAAAAAATAAAGTGATGCTGTTTCTGTCTTATGTAAATGTCAATGAAAGGGTGATTTCAGCAGAGGAAGATTTTAGTAAATGAGTTGACAGGATGATCTATTGTGGATACCAGGCAACAATTTTCCCCAACAATCTTTGCACTGCTCAATCAGCTCATGAATAAAACATTCATAGTGGATGGATGGAGGTTATACGTGGGATCAGCAACACGGGCTTCCATTTGCCAAGGCTCATTAGGCCACAGTCACCACTGAAGTCCCACTTTGCTAGCAGCAGAGATAATGAGTTCCTGATATGTCAGCATTTCATGAATTAGGTCAACATGCTCACTAAATCCAACCCAGAAAATGGTGCCCTATCAGGGACTCACTGTTGGCTTGTGATCATAAAGGACTATTTCCATCTCTTCCAGAAGAGACAGCATTTTGTTCTTATTAGACTGGACACTTACTCTGCTTCTTTTTTTTTTTTTTTCAGGGCTGAGGACTGAACTCGGGGCCTTACGCATGCTAGGCAAGTGCTCTGTCACTGAGCTAAATCCCCAACCCCTGGACACTTACTCTGGATAAAATGTTTCCTTTCCTGCCCACAATGTTTCTGCCCAAACTATCATTAGTGAATTTACAGACTGCCTTATCCACCTTTATGGTAATGCACACAGCATTGCTGCTGATCAAGGAACCCACTTTACAGCAAAGGAATTAGAGAAATGGGCCCATATTTATATAATTCACTGGTCTTTTTTGGTCCCCAACATCCAGAGTCAGCTGACTTGATAGAATGGTGGAATCCCTTATTTTATTTTGTTTATTTTTTTTTTATTTACTTGGGCCAGTTATTTATTGAACTCAGGGGCACTTCACAGTGATTTACATCCTCAATCCTTTTTATTTTGAGACAGCTCCTTACTAAATTGTTGAGGCCTGCCTGGAAATTATGATCCTCTTGCCTCAGCATCCTGAGTCACTGGGATTCGAAGCATGAGCCACCATACCTGGATGGAATAGCCTTATGAAGACATAGTTGCAGCACCACCTAGAACCTTTCGACTACCTCTCAGGGTATTAGAAATGTTCTCTAGGGGATAGCATATGCTACGAATCACTATCTGATATATGGTGCCATTTTTTGGATTAATAGACCTACAAAATAAAGGAAGGAAAGTGGAGTGGCACACACTCACTAGTGACCCTAGTGACCCACCAGCACAAGAAGTTTCACTTCCTATTCCCACACACATATGTTCTGTTGGCTTAAAGGTCTTAAGTTGTATAAGTAACAATACTTCCTCTAATAGGACAATAATGATTCCATTGACTTGGAAGTCGAGACTGTCATCCAAGCTGGATTCAATGGTATATGCCTGTAACCCCATTGACTCAGAAAACTGAGGTAGAAAGATCACAAGTACAAGGCCAATCTCTGCAACTCAATAAAACCCTCAAAAACTAAGCAAAATCCTGACTCATAACAAAAAAATTAAAAAGGTCTGGGAATGTAGCTCAATGGTAAGGCACTTTGGATTCAATTCTCAGGACAAACAAAAAAGACTACTAACACCTAGCCACTTTAGGCTCATAATGCCTCTGAATCAATAGGTAAACAATGGAAGTTATCACACAGGATGGAGTAAATTACCAAGAGGTGAAACTGAACTGATACTTCACAAAGGAAATAAGGAAAGATATAAGGAAGGATGGATACAGAATGCCTCTTAGTATTACCAAAAGCTAAGAAAAAAGAATAAGAGAGATTGGAATATATTAAAATAAAAATCTAAGTCGGGCACTGTCGAACGTAACTGTGATCCCAATGAAGAGAAGACTGAGACAAGGAGATAGAAAATTTGAGTCCAGCTTGGGTAACTCAGCAAGTCCCTGTCTCAAAATGAAAAAATAAAAGGGCTTGGGATGTAGCTCAGAGGTAGCGCTCCCCTAGGTTCAATCCCGGTATCATTTAGAAAAAAAAGGAATTCAAAGATAAATAAATGCATAAATAAAAATCTATGTATCTAAGGACATGGTCAGCTGAGCAAAAAGGCCCAAAGAAAGGAGGAAAGTATTGGTAAATCATGTATTTGTTAATGAGCTAATATCTGCAATGCAAAAACCTTAAAAAAGAAACCTTCCTCCTAGGTGTGTCAGCCCATGCCTCCAGTTTCAGCTACTTGAGAGGCTAGGACAGAAGGATTGTTTAAATCAGAAATTTGAGGCCAGCCTGGGTAACACAGCAAGATCCTCTGTCCAAAACATAAAACAACAATTAAAAAAAAAACTGATTAAAAAGCGAGTAAACAGGGCTGGAGCAGTGGCTCAGCTGTCATGGCGCTTGCCTGGCATGCGCAAGTATGCAAGTTCAAAACCCAGCACCATGTACACCACAAAGTCTTGGAGCAACAAAAGCTACATGAAGAACTAAATGCCTCGCATTTGTATGACTATTATTTGAATAAATAAATAAATAAATAAGGGCTAGAGTAGTGGCTTAGTGATTCAAACCCCAGCACTACATACACAACTAAGTGTCAGAGAAATGAAGATCACATGAAAAACTAAAGTTGATTTTCTTTCTCTCTCTCTCTCATTCTCTCTCTCTTTAAAAAAATTGAAATAATAAAAAACAGAACATAAGTGTTAAAATGAGGATTTGGAGAAGTTACAAATTTGTGCAGTGCTAGCAGGAATATAAAATTTTACAGCCAGGAGAGAAAAAAGTATGCTTTTTCCTCAAAAATTGTGCGTGTGTGTGTGTGTTTTCATTACCATGTTCTATGTTTTCTTAGATTCTTTGTCTATTTGGCATCCATTCATCATAGAGCCAATTATATGAACTATCACTTGATTAATTTCTGCACTCTTGACGCTTTGACATTTGGGGACCTAGAAGAGACCACCCCTCCCAAGGTTAGCTAATTTTTAATGATAACAACTAGTCTGTGAGCATGTCTTTCATATGCAAACTGATCAATCTCAGTCTAAAGCTACAGTGATCTCCTTATTTCACTTATACATAATATACACCCTGCCCTCAATCATCCCAGGTCTGGTCCTAAAGGACTAGAGACCACCCCAATGGCCCATATTCACCCAGATTAGGTAAACTAGCCTACCCAGACTGTTTATTCTGACCCATCTTGACTTTCCCAGGCTCTGGCCTACATTTTTTTTCTGCCTCCTGAACAAAACCTGGTATCCTTGCTTGATGTGATGTGAAATGTTGAGTGATATGATGTTGCATGCCCACTTCTGTAGGGAAAGGTTAAATGATAGAAATCTTCATTCTGGGGGCTGGAGCAGTGGCTCTGTGGTTACAGTGATTGCCTGGCATGCACGAGTACACAGGTTCAAACCCCAGCACCATGTACACAGCAAAGTGGTGGAACAACGAAGGTCACATGAAAAACTAAATAAAAATTGCTTCTCTCTTTCTCTTTCTCTCACTACCCCTCTTTCTTAAAAAGAAATCATTCTGTGATATTGGCCTGCTCATGTTATCATTCAGTCTTCTTTATAAATTAAGCCTTCAGCACTGCACACCAGGAGTCAATAATTTCACCTCTGGTTATATACCTAAAACAACTGAAAGCAAGACTTGAACAGATGTTTGGACACCCATATTCACAACAGCATTAATCACAATAAGCAGCTGGAAAATACACAGGTGTTCATGGGCAAATGAAAAAACAAATGTAATAAATACATACAATGGAATATTGTTTAGCCTTAAAAACGAACGAAATTTTGACATTTTACAAAATGGATGAATCTTAGGGACATTATCCAAACTGGATATCACAAAAGGACAAATACTATATGATTCCACTACTTGAGATATCTAGAGTAGCCAAAATGTCAGAAAGAGCAAGCAGAATGGTGCTTGCCTGGGGATAAGAGGATGGATGTTATTTTTTAATGAGTACTGAGTTTCAATTTTATAAGATGAATAGAATTCTGGGGAGTGACAGCTGTGATGATTGTACAACAATATTAATGCACTTAATGCCACTGGGTCAAACACTTAAAATGGTAAATTTTATGTATTATATATTTTATCACAATAAAATTAATTACAGCATTATCACATATGAGCAAAAATACTAGATTCATGAAAATCAATATGAAAGATATTTAAATATTTAAAAAGTCAATATATCAAACATTTATAAGAAAATTATTTCAGTTTTATCTACTGAATAGGTCATACGTTATTTATAAAACACATATATCTTTTTGCCAACAATGAATTCTGCTGATAATTAGAAATAGGTAAAGGGCTAGGGGTAGCTTAGTGGTAGAGTACCTGCTTGCATGCCTTACACTCTGAATTTAATTCCTAGCATACCCCCCTACACACACACACTCCCTCTGTCTCCTTCTCTCTCCTGTTCAAAACCCCTTTGACTGAATTACATTATGGAGATGACATATTTGACATTATTAGAACATGTCATGTCCAAATTCCAGACTTCCCTCACTTCCATACCTGTCCCCAAATGCTTCCCACATCATACTTGAGACATAAAACACTCCCTGTCCGCCCATAGTCCCATTACATTTAAATCTCAGCCAAGAATCTTGCATTTAGCCTAGACTCTCTTTCTGTATCCTGGTTTCAACTTGGATAGTACAAACTTTATGAATATTTTTAAGGAAGGATTTGAAGGGACAGATACAGTGAGGGGGAAAATGAGAGACAGAGAACTCTTAGCATAATGGACATTCCCTGTACCTGCACTTCTATCTATATTTCAAATAAATGCAGTAATTTAATTAGTAATTAATTAATTAGTAATTAATTAATTAATTAATGCAACTTTCACCAGATTGAAACCTTGAAAACAAAGTTTTTGTAAGGAAAGAAGCGAGTGGAGGAAATAAAAAGAGAGAGTGGTGCAGCTCAACAATAACATAGGGTTATTGGGAGAAACCTGCAGAGGGGGGCCCAGTAGAGTCTGGAATTCTTCCACTTACAGACTGGGGTAGATATAGAGGACTAAGGGAAAAGAAGATTAGGGCATTGCTAGGGAGTTGTCAGGGAAGAGTCCTTTCTTATGGTGGACTGCTTTAGGTTTCTTTGCTTGATGGTGGAGTACTATAGGTGGGTTTGGGTTTTAGGGATTATGTGGGTCTGGGATTTAGGGATCAGGTGGATCGGGGTTTTTGGGATTGGTGAGTCTTATACTAAGATGGAGGATAAGATTGATAAGATTCAAAGTGGCATTGTCAAGGTCAAGTTCTTCCTAACATTCCTGCTTTTTTCTTTTCATTTGATAGGAAAAGAGGTGAGAGAGAGAAGGGGGACACTTCTCTGAAATTACTTCATGCTGAGAGAGGGTGTCAGTTGAGGACTCCTGTAGGCATTGGCATTAGAAATTCTAATAGAGCTCAGCAGGAGGATGTTCTGGACCCCTCTGATCAGTTGTAGGGTTAATGGTCCTCTGTGAAAGGAGGTGAAGAGGTGAAACAGGGAAGGCCTAGCAGCAAGGCTGATAATTACAGAGAATTGGGAAGAGAAAAGGAGCTAGGCAGCTCCTGTTCTGCGTAGGAAGAAGATTCAAGGTGATAGGAGACAACTTGTTTTAGCTGAAGGCAGGGTCTTGTAAGGAAATTTTCACAGGAATGCAGAAATATAAAATAGCTGGGAGTAACCAGGGAGTACATATGGAAGAGGCATTTCTGCAAAGTGGAGAGAAAGGCAGTTTGTCCACTAAGAAAGAGAACAGTAAAGAGAAATGAGAGCTCCTTTGTTCATTTTACTCACCCTTCCATAGATCTCAGGTGAATCCCTATAAACATAACAGGGAGGGTGGATGGATGAGTTCTTGCCAGTTTGAGGAATGAGATCCCTGAACATGGGGTCAAAAAGAGCAAAGTAACAGATTTTAGAATAACAGAAAGGAAGCAGACCTCTCCCCAGAGATGGATGCCCTGAGAAGTTTCTCATTGAGGAGAACAATGTGAAAACTTGAGTAGTATAAGCAGAGAAAAAAGTCTGGAATGGAGGCCTGGACATAGAGAACCTCAGACCATTTGCCATTGCAGTTGAGAGTTTAAGATCTCTGAGAAATTGAGAGTCAAATGTGCCATTTTTAGGCCAATGGCTGTTTTTGTAGTGTTTATATTGAGGCCAAGCAATATTACAGAAGAACACCATTCTTTCAGGTTCCACTGTGTCTTGGAGATCCAGGGTCTGGATATGTTTGAGAAGGCACCCCAAAGGACGTCCCATAGAAGCTTTGATGAGGCTTGTCCCATGTTGGACATGGATTGAGGAGAGCGCTCAGGGACTCTGGCAGAAAGAAAGACCAAAATCAAGGGGCATCCCCACAGGAAATTTGTTTCTCTAAGGTCACTCTCATAATGACCAACATGCAATAACATAATAAATGGCATGCAATCTTGGGTGTCCCCAAAGAATGCAAGTCACTAACCACCCAGTGGTGATTGGGATCCCTCTCACCTAGCACTAGGATTTTTCAGAAGAATAGTATACTCAGGGGAATAATATCCCTGGAGAGAGGAAATCTGCAGGATTTCTGGAATCTGAAAGTGTCAGAGGGGTCACTCACCCAATCAGCAATGGCCAGTGGTGGATGTGATATCCAGCAATGTGGATGGTCCTTACTGGAGCCTTCTGAGAGAGAAGTGGTAGAGAAGAAAAAAGAGAGAGACAGACTGACTGACAGGCAGACACTGGGTTGAGGGCAAGGGAAGGCCCAGAGAGGGCACCCTCGGTAGGAACCTCAGAACACTGGTCCTGGGTTTTCGCACCAAAATGTAAGGGAAAAAGTGGGTGGAGGAAATGAAAGAGGAGAGTGGCAGTGGCTCAACAGTAACACAAGTTTATTGGGACAAACTTGCAGAGGGGGGCCCCAGTTGAGTCTGGGACCCTTCTTCCACTTACAGACTAGAGGTAGATATAGTGGACTAAGGGAAAAGAAGATTAGGGCTTTGCTAGAGAGTTGTCAGAGAAGGATCCTTTCTTATGATGAAGTGTTTAATGTTTCTTTGCATGAAGGTGGATTATTGTAGATCAGTCTGGGTTTTAGAATTAGATGGGTCAGGGGTTTAGCAATAGGTGGGTCCAGGGTTTAGGGATTACGTGGATCTGGGATATGTAGGTCTTATTCTAATATTCAAAATGAAATTGTTGGGTCAAGTTCTACCTAATAATTTTGTCACACAGTATGGTGTGCACATATGTAATCCCAGCAACTCTGGAGGCTGAGACAGGTGAATTACACGTTTAAAGCCAGCCTTAGCAACCTAACAAGGCCCTAAGCAACTTAGTGAGGACCTGACTCAATTAAACAAGGGCTGGGATGTTGCTTAGTGGTTAAGAACCCATGGGTTCAATATGTAATACAAAAAAAAAAAAAAAAAAAAAAAAGTACAGGGATTTAACTCAGTAGTAGAACTCCAATGGAGTAAGTAGAGAGCTCTCCTGGGTTCAATCCCCAGGACTGGGAAAAATTTTGTCTTGCTAAACTGTGATGCTTTTCAGCATACATACAATCAACACAGGCATTCAACAAAACAGTTGTTAAATTGTATAAATTAGAAGTCAGCATTTTTTTCTGCAGTGAGACAAATACTAAATATTTAGTTTTTGAGGGCCATAACTCACAATTATCTAGCTTTATCACTGTAGTATAAAACATAAATGATATTTTAAAAAATGGGCATGACTAGAAGGGGAGAGGGAAGGAAAATAGGGAGGGATCTAGGGGGTGATTCTGGTTTAAGAGTATATGCATATCATATTGTTACTTTAAATGCATTTATGATTGTACAAAAACTAGATTCCTCAATAAAATATTAAAAAAGAAAGAACAAATCAAAAAATGGGCATGACTATATTCCAATAAAATCTATTTATGAGCACTGAAATATGAATTTTATATTATTTTCATGAAATATTATCCCTCTTTAAGTTCTTGTCAACCATTTTT